>JAODUO010001741.1:0-70808 GCA_025642075.2 Ridgeia piscesae
CCCTCAGATTCATCATTAAGTGAAATATTTTTCAAACAATGGTAACTCAAACTGTTAGCCATATAGCACTATCGCACAGCAAATGCTACGTTAATTATTGTTTTATCAACAACACACTAGTTATACACAGCTATTTGCTGTATTTACACAGATTCTTCGGTTATTATCTTTACCCTTAATTGTATTCTGCTACATGAATAATGTCATATTTCTGCAGATGGCACCGCATATACAAGTCATTAAAGGCCAGCTTATCTGCAGGCAGTTATGGCCACAACAGATCAAGCTTCATCTGGTACAATGATTAAATGCGGGTCTACCATCTATCAATGCCAATCTTTCTAAACCTGCAAGTCTGTCTGGTGTTAATTGTTGTTACCTGAATGAAGCCCGGGTATTTCTTGTCGAGCTCTTGTACTTGTTGGTCAGCCTTTGCTCTGATGGTGCTGTCGCTGTCTGTTCCCATACTGATCAAATATGGTACAATCTGCAACAGCCCCACACACCATCCATAATCTAGTCAACATGCATTCTTTCACATGCAGAGTGCATCGTACATTACACTAATAACATTTATGTATTCATCAACCTAGTTAAGCCTGTATCTCTAGATAACCCCCTTGTATTTCAAATTCAACACACCACAAATGAGTATGTCTGTCTGTCTGTTTGTTTGAATGTTATGTCAGTCTTTCTGAATGTTTATCATCATTAGATGTTGTACAACGTTTGTGTTTAGTATGTATGAAAAAAAATTTTAACATTATTTACACATTTATATCTGTGAATGAATATGTATCGCCGTTCTGAGTGACATTGCTTCCAGACAGAAATACAGCTGTATTTGGCCTTTATTTTCAGGAGCCAGGCGACCGGAAGTCGCTACAGATGAAGAAGAAGACGACGACGACGATAAAGATGAATACGTCCAAGACCCACAGGCTAACACGTCCACCGTACTTGACGCTATTCCTTCGTGACCAATAATGTAAATGACCAGGTGTTGAGCATGAACACAATAAAGTACACACGCGCGCTCGTACACACTACTGTTTCCTCTCTATTCAAAATATTATATTTGCTTTTTTCGCATTATTAGACAGGAAACTCTGGTCGGTTTCGTCCAAATGTGTAACTCCGACTTACAAGTACAATATTGTAATGACACATGCATGGCCAGTAATCACATTTATGATCAACACAACAGTAGCAATAGTAATTTGTGATATTTGTAAGAATGTTCATGCTGTAGTTTTACATTGAGCAATGGTGCTAAATCGACGAGACGTCAGCGATTGAGCGAGATCTGGGAGTGAATTAGAACGCAATTGATTCCATCGAGGGGAATTTTCAAAATTCTTAAATCTCACAGTGCACCAGTTCCCTATCTAATAGCTCTGGTTGAGGGAAACGAGACGTAATGACGTCACAGACAACGTCGTTTGTTACGCAAGGTTCGTGGAGTAGGGGAGACCGGGGCTAGTTGTAACACGGGTAAGTTGTAACAGAGGGCTTGTGGACAAAACTGCTAATGCAAATTATTCTGCAAGACGAGAGCATATATGTTCCTCAAAAGATGTGTGCATGTCGTGTGTAATATCACGTGAATCCGTCGACACGCCATAAAGTTACGCCAATTTATTACGCGATTGGGCGTTCCCGCACTCCGAGAACACTCAAGACGCGATCGAGACGCATTTTCGCTGCGTCTTGACGGGTTCTCGAGGTTGCCATGGTGCGTCTCGAGTGAGACCAGAGCGAGTCTCGAGGTGATTACACACATATTAATTCACCAGGTTGGTTCTGCGGAGACGCGAATGCGTCTCAAGGCACGACGGGTCGATGCGCGCGCTCGGGTGGCAAATGGGGAAAACAAAATGGCAGGCTATAAGAAAACAAATTAAAATATTATCAACTGAAAGTGTGCCGTCAAGTAGACAATGCTAGACGTGTGCGTTTGATTTGTTTGGCGGTTTGCTCTACATTAAGCTGATGTTATGAACATATAATTATATTAGGACTGTCGCCTAGATACACGCACGCACGATTATATGCGCATATTATTATATCGAAAGGTCCTACTTGAGAAGAATGGTGCCCAAGTTTAGCTTCAACTTCTTCGCCAGGTCGGTGCTAAGTAACGGTGTATCAAGTCCGTTGGGCATAACACGATGAACTATAATATTGTCTTTGCAAGATCCACGAGACAATGCATTTCGCGCTGATGGCAATGTCTGATCTGCGCTTCCATGCAGATCCCCATGAATCTGTTAACGAGACCAGCATCGACCAGACCCTTGTGACTCAACTTTTTTGAATATTCATATTTTTGCCGAGATGTGACGTCAGCTCGAATCCCTTATAACTTTCCATGTATTCAGAGCACGTTTACAAGTTTGGTTTTAGCATTGATACGATCGTCAGAATGAGTTATTGTGCGATATTCCGATGTAACGCAAAAACTAGCCAACATCGAGGAACAAACAATTATCTTACGGTTCCACATGAATCAAATTTTTTTGATAAAAATCAAGCCGAACAACCCAATGGTTTCGTTGCCCGACACTGCTTCGCTGCCGTAGTTTTCAGGTAAATTGTATCGAATGCAGCCAAATGTATATGATCTACACCTATAAATACACACAGCAAACATAGGCATAGTCCATACTATCATTATAATATCGATTGATGTAGGAGCAGCTATACAATTTGAATTAACAATTGAAATCAGCAAAGTCAAATTTATTGGTTTCGCTAGCTCATTTGGTAGATGCGTTAGCATGTTGCGCTTCATTTCAGAGTTAAGAAGTATCACCGGTTCCAATCCCACACGCTTTTCTTGTTCACGCCTTTTTCCTAATATAATATAAACCAACTCTGTGTTATATATTATAATAATGCACTATTTGTAAAAAAAAATCTTCATTGTTGTAATTATGATTTTTCCGACAAAAATGAAACGTTATAAGCATATCTATATCGCGAATAAAGTAGCCTATTATTCCAAAAATGAAAAATATATTTCAAAATAGTCCACCATTGTATAACAAGATTTGGTTTATGGTACTTTAGGGTAGGGAATATGGTGTGAAACAGAAAGACCGTGCAGGATTCGAACAAGTCTACCAATTAAGGTACCGAGATTGACAGGTAGAAAAAACAAATACTCAAACAGATTAACCAAATATTTCGTTATTTAGGCGAAACATTTGGTTGCTGAAATATTTGATAGATTTTGACTTTTGTACTGTTGAAACGCCCGAGGCCGAAAGGAAAACAATAGACGCAAATAGTTCATTAGGCTACATACACGAAATGTCTGGTCTGGAATATTTTACGATTATGTTGCTAGTTGTGGCTGCTTTTTATCAGTTTATTATTATGCTTGAACTGTTTTTAGGCATGAATAGTTGGGTCCAATAGCAATGCCACAACTATTAAATTGGCCTACATTTAAGAATATAGGAACGACTGTTGATATTTGAAATTTTGCATGATTGTGCAGTTTTTATTATAATTTATTCATATTGTTATATGTTTGTTTACCATGGCAAATAATCTCTTCATTTATAATCCAGCGATATTTATACAGCATTTTTATCATATTTATTTTATTATTAATTTGTAAAACGCTTACTATTTATATCGTAGTTTTAGGAAAGAATATGTAAAGTGCTGTGAACGTTATGGATTTGTGCGCTATATGAAATTAAATTATGAGCTAAGTTCAATTAAAAGTTGTAGGCTGCATGGCCATTCTGTGTCGGATGAACAAATGTCTTAGAATTGGCCGATTTGTTATATATGAAAATATACATCAATACAAGCTTATCCTGAAAATGTGAGCTTCATTTGACAATTTTTCCAAATGTTAGTGTAGTAGTATAATTTTGTAACTTTGGTCAGATTTAGCATGATGAACTAATAAAACTATGAATATTTAACACAGCTTTGAAATTTTGTACAAAGACTAAATGACATATGGGGAATCCAAATCTGCCACAATGTATGTCTGATGAATTATACATGATATTCTGGCTCATATTTGCAAGGCAAAATTAACCTGGAATGATACCCAGTTGTGACTGATGTTTATGCTTAGTTCCCTAAAATTATAATTGCTATTCCAAAATAAATCAGGACTGTTGCACTGTGTTTACATTATACATCTCTAACAAAATCGATAAATAATATTTTGCACTAATACAAACATGGTAATATTGCCAGAGGTATAGGTTACACAACATAGAAACTTCACTGTAGTGTTCCATAAATGTGTGTTAGCAACTAGTGAAACAATTGAGGAGTGTTCATCTTACTCTTGATTCTATACATTTTTGGCATTGCATTTAGCTTTAGGGATTCCCCTAGAGGGCGCCTCTGCATCAACATCATATTATGCTCTTATAAATATTGCATGTTCCAAAATTCATACGATCCAAGTTAAAACACCTATCTGATTTGTTCCTTGTTTCTAATGTACATTTATATCACTTGTATCCCTGGAGATATCATCATGTTTTTATTGGTTCAAAATAGTATTTATTGTTGGAGATGTATGATGCAAACATACAGTACAAGAGTCCCGATTTATTTTGGAATAGAAACTAAACCTCCAATTTAGATAATAACAAATAATGAATTTACTAAGGATTTTTTTATTATTATGACATTATAGTTACCATTCTGTGCACAATCTGTATATTCACCATCCGATGGCATTTGTTTTATACTGACAAAGGAATTGTGAGAGAATTTGTACAATGTATTAGTCATGAATGAATATGTACAATTTATAAAAATGGCTTTGTAAATATAATCTACCTGTAATCATACTAATTTTTTTATTATGTTCAATGATACATGTTTAGCTTTGCTCACATTTAGCCTAAATTGTGAGTGCATTAATTGAGAAGTGAACGTCAAATCAATTGTCACACGGTTTATTCAATCAATGTCTTATGGGCCAACACCACGTTGAATATTCCTTGACATATAGTGCCTAAACAACAAGTGCATTGGCCTTTTCTTCGGTCTGACAAAAGGCTTGAAGAGTTCATCCAAGCAGACATGGCTCAATGACCAGCCTCTTGCACTGCAATGGAATGAATAACATATCTGAAATAAAATCATTTACAGTCTGATAGAGAAATTAACACTTACAAATTGCACTATTTGCAGCAATACAAATAGGTTATTAAAATAGTACATAATTTGGTGCAGAAGAACGTTAGATTTGACAAGCTATTGTATGTGATGGATTTATTTAAAATAAAATGTAAAAACATTATACAGATATACATAAGATATAAATACAAAGTACATTAAATATAGGGATGACACAACAAAGTGCAAGCACTTATTTCCATTGTGGTCCCTACAGATACAGACAAATACATGACAGACATTGACATAATATCACAAATGTAACAATATTAAAACAACAATAATAAATAAAATGTGATAAATAATCATTGCATGTATTATTTAAAAAAATAATACAAATAAATAATAATAAATAAAAATTACGTCATAAATTACGATTAAAAATAATTAAAATAGCTGGCTTCCTGATCATGAAGATAACTGAACAAAAACTGTTTCACTAGATATTTAAATTGACTGTTGTCCAGAACACTTTGTATATGTTGTGGCAATTCGTTCCATGCTAGTACACCTGTGTAGTAAAACGATGTTTCACCAAAAGATTTAACATACGGTACATGAAGAGAGAGAGAGTACTTGATCTGGTATTTATGCCGTGCAGCTTGCATGATACGTTTATAAAATTGGACAAATACCTCGGTGCTCTATCATTTATAACATTGTATACAAGGTTCAATTTTAATTGTTTTACCCGTAGCTCAATTGGTAACATATTCACCAGCCTAAACTCCCTCAAACCGATGTGAGTTCTAGTAGGTGTATATATAAGGAACCGGATTACCTTGTTCTGGGTACACTGTAGTCTAGATTTATATTTCTTGGTTAACCCTGAGAACCATGATGAACAAGCATAATCAAAATGACATAGTATTAAGGCTGAGGTAAGAATTTTTTGTTTTCATGTTGACATTTTTTGTTTGTCTATACAAGAAGTTTAATTTGGCATTTGACTTATAAATAATCTTATCAGCCACTCTTTCTCCAGTTAGAGACTCATCTAACTCTATACCTAGATATTTAACATGTGTTTGACATGTCAATGTGGTGCCAGCACATTTCACCTGAATAGAACTACAGGTACAGTGTACAAAGTTTACGTTTTGATCCAAAAAGAATATATTCGGTTTTCCCTAGATGGAGGGACAATTTATTATTAATTAACCACTCTCTGGCTGCCTCAAGCTCTGAGGAAAGACTTTCTTGGATCAGTTGGGTGTTTTTACCCGAAACTAAAAGAGCTGAATCATCAGCATACAAAAGCAGTTTGCAACGAACAGCTGTGGAAATATCATTAATATAATATTATAAATAATAAAGGTCCAAGAATTGAACCTTGTGGGACACCACATGCGAGTCATAGGTTTCGATATAGTTTCATTAATTTCAACTGATTGTTGCCGTTCACATAAATATGAGTTAAACCAGACTATGGCAGATTTGTGAAGTCCTATTGCATCGAGTTTTTGAAGCATAATCTTATGATTTACCGTATCAAAGGCCTTCTGAAGATCACGTAGCACCATATCTATGTAATTACCTTTATCATGCTCCTGTTTTAGGAAGACAGTGAGTGATATTAAACATGTTTCGGTAGAATAGGAGGATCTAAAGCCAGACTGATGTTCATACAGTAGCTGATGTCACATATCAAAATATGGCTTATCACTTATCATTTTTATGAAAAGTGTTCACAGCGGTAGACACATATAAGTGTTTCACTTCAAGTCTACTTCTTTTCAAAACACGTTTCTTAATTGTATTTCACTCGTACCATGTGACTTATTATTTGTATTGCTTGCTTTTTAATGTTGTGTTTTGAAATAAATTGAATTGAATTTATGTGATTTGGAGATACGTATTCAATTGTTTCAAATAATTTTGAGATCGTATTTAAAATCGAGATCGGTCTGTAATTACCGGCTTCAATTTTACTATTCTTTTTGTAAATGGGCATCACTTTTGCAGATTTAAGATTTACTGGGATTTTGCCGGTGGACAATGATAAATTAAAAATATGTGTCAAAGGAGACGCAATGAGCTTAGCACCATCCTTAATGAATATGGGTGACAATACGTCCAATCCAGTTGCCTTGCTTGAGTTCAATTTGCATAAAATACTGAGTACGTTGTTCTCACTGACTTATCTGACTTATTATGCAATGTGCTGTATACAGACAGCACATTTAAAAGATTGTAGCGACAGGACATTTAGTAAGCATATAGTTATCCTTAGATCATACTTCCTTTCACCTTAAAACATTACAATCCAGGTGCTAGTAAGATATAATGTACAGAGTACAAATTAAACAACTGCCATACATATCCATGTTTAATTAGATAAGTTATCCTTATTCTTGTAACTTACCAAGATAACAATTTTGTGTTTCGGTGGAGTACAGCACAGTTTGCATTGTCATTTTGCGTGTTTGCTTTGCTTGCATAACCACTGTTGTGGCAGCCTGAAACAATATATACCCTTGTCTATGAGCTACACATCAAAACCAAAAGGTTAATTAAAAAGAAAGGAAAGCAACGTGTAAAATTTAAACCATATTTTGATATGGACAGCCACATATCTTCATATTTGTTCATACTTCTATTTCCAAAGACGCACAAAATGTCTTCCTGAGTGCTAACAAGTGATCAAAATTAAAGGTTACTTGACATATTCTTATCAGGTACACCCATGAATAAGTTAGATTATACAATTTATGTGTGTCTTCTCACATCTTGCAGGAATAATGTTAATGGAATCATATTTTTGTGATGGCATTACAGTAACAGAATGACATTTTTTCTCTTAGCCTATATGAGTAACAAGATTCTAAATATGAATTGTACGCACCTAGATGCGATTCATGTGATCAGGTAATTGATCAATTCTACCAGGGTCTTGGCTCAATTATGATGATAATTCTAAAGGTGGATGTAGTTGTAGTAGTGGTAGATTTGAATGCCAAAGTATAGGCAGATGCTTATTCCACCTGGCAAGGCACTTCTGGCAAATTTGGGTTAAAATTGGGCTCAGCAAATGATACAGGTTTCATGCTATCAGAATTTGCTAAATTCAGTTGAACAGTCTTCAACCTTAGACTGTTGAATGAGAAGTTTCGAAACAACCAGAAACAAATATTCCGTAATTTCATAGACTTCAAGAAAATCTTTGACAAGAACAAATGGCAAGAACAAATGTGTGCAATTCTGAGAAAGTTTAACATCAGCCAAGTAATTGCAAATGCAACTGAGGCCTTGTATCATCCATCCCAGAATGCAGTTCTGATGAGATGAAATTAGAACCTGGTTCTCCACCCAGGTTGGTATGAGACAGGGATGTATACTCTCATCTACCATTTTCAATGTCTTTCTAGTATACATAATTATGTAGGCCTTCAATGGGTTTGAAGGGACGGTAAGCATGGAAGAACAATCACTAACCTACACTTCGCTAATGATATAGATCTAGTGGCAGGCAAAGCAGAAGAACTGATCAACTTGACAAGTAGAGTTGAGGAGAGTGCAAAGAAGTTTGGCATGCAAATCAGTGCAGAAAAAAGCAGTGATGAGGATGGGAATCAATGAGGACATAGCAGTAATTTTAGATGGGAAAGTACAGGAAATGGTAAGACAGTACAAATACTTTGGAGCAACTATAACAGTTGATGCAAGATCTAATTAAGAAATAAACATCCAGATTGTTATAGCTACATCACTGCTGGCAAAGCCGAAGTCCATCTGGAGAGATAAAAACATCTATGGTAGTCAGAATGAGTTTGCTGAGAGCATCAGTCTTCCTCTATGGACATGAAACTGGGATGGTCAACGCAGAGATGGAAAAGTGCATCAATGCTTTTGAGATGAACTGCATGTAGAAGTCAACAAAAAAGTTCACTACTCCTCAAACACCACAAACAAAGAAGTACGAGAACTGATGTGGAGAGATATATTGGCAAGTTAGAACATCTGTTGACAATTATGAAAAGAAGATTTATTCGAGTGATCAGATGGAAGGGGAGCACGGTTGACACCATCCTGCAAGGACGAACTGATGGGTCAAGAAAGATAGGAAGACCAGCAAGGTCATGGACTGGCAACATGAAAGAATGGGATGGGCTCAGATTCAATACAATTGTTAGAACAGCTGAAGGCACAAGTGTGGAAAACCTGCGAGCCAAGATCCAATGTTCTTTGACCCTCACGCTATAAGGCGTAGATATAGATAGATAGATAATGGAATTACAGTAAAAGAATTACATGTTTTTTTTCTCTTGCACTATAAGATAAAATAAGAAACCAGTAACGGGACCTGAGTGCATTAGAAGTCTGCACAGACAATGGGAGAATGTTTCAGCTAATTATGAATGGAATCTTTGGACAATACGTATGAAAACCACCCTTGGATTTAGAAACATGTTCTGTCTGTGACATATAAGACTATCAAAACAGAATGTCAGCCGTGTTCCATAAAAATCAACAAAATAGGTAAGATTATCTACAAAAGATTTCTTGCAGAATGTTTTGATGAACTTTCAGAGATTCTACAGTCACAGTATTTCCACAGACCACATTACTACAGTATGCCATGTCAGTGATGATGATGTAAACAAACGTAATATTTCAGTTTATTGGGAGAAACTTGGACAGTTGGCCGAAGAAGGGGCCAAAGCAGAAAAGATGTGCGGGTTTAATTGAGAACCAGTTGTGATCCTAACTTTCTCATCATAACATCTTGCCAGCACATGAAGAGATCTATGGAGTGTGTGGGAAGAAGATGCCAAACTAACTTGTTGAGGTCCTCAACCATTCATCATGGACTGACCACAGACAGTCACCTCATACTGATTAAAATGCAGCCAAATGTGTATGTGCCGGCAGGACATCGCTGCCCACTGATAAAGCAACAACGCCAGCTCCTGTGGCCAGCCAAGTGTGGAAAACATTGAGGTTGTCGCATCTTAATGGCTACACTCATCGCTGTAGTCATCTGGGAGATACTTGCACAAGATTGACAACAGTGGAGGCAGGCCAGTCACAAAGGAAAACGCCATATTAAAGAAAATATATCACAAAAGTACCAACATGATTACAATCCCCACCTTGGCTTTCCCGATGCCTCTGCCCCATCTTCTTCTGTGCAAACTGCAGAAGAGGCTTTTCAGCTCAGATTGGACTAATCGAGTGAAACATATGGACATAACGTACACTGCTGTCATCACCGGGCATGATGGACAGTGCTCAAAGAGAGATTATTTTGTATAAGTGGCATAATAAAAATGTCAAATGAGTTGGTTTTCAAATGTCTTAAAAATCAAAAGGTAATCTTTCTCCCTCCTTTCTAAATATTGTCATTAGTAATGCTGTTTCATGTATATTGTCCATTATTTACACTGTTTATTTTAGTGTGTTTATTTATTTCATAATTTATTATGTATTGCATATGTTTATATATGTCCAAGAATGACAATGGAAACACGTTTGTGCACTTTCCAGGGTCATCCTTATACATTATGTTCTTTATATTATGTTCATGTATGTACAACATTACATTTTTATATTGAATACACCAGCCAACCATCCAAAAAACTGTGGACATCCCATGTTACATGGTTGTTGGTCAATATTGGTTGTAGGACGACAGGTGGTCATCACATGCTGACTGCAAAGTGACCAACTATGGACATGCTGGCAGAACCATCGCTGCCCACAGATAGAGCAACAACTGTGGTACAATCAAGTGTGGAGAACATCGAAGCTAACATCATCCCTCGTCTGAAGAGTTCAATGATGACATTGATTTAGAAAGATGTTGTCTGTGACATGTGATACTATCAAAACAGAATGGTCAGATTACCTATAAAAGATCACTTGCCAAATTGTTGATGAACTTTCAAAGAGATTCTAGTCCCAGTATTTCCACACTACCGGGCAGTGAGTATGCCATTCTGAGACAGTGATGTAAACAACGTAATATTTTAGTTTATTGGGTGACACTTGGAGTGATGGGCGAAGAAGGGGCCAGATCAGAAGGCACACGCTGGTTTGAGAACCAGGTATGATCCTATCATTCACTTGTCATCACATCTTGTCATCATAGGAAGAGATATATGGAGTGGGTGGGAAGATTCCAAACTAACCTGCTGAGTTCCTGTATTGACAGGACGACAGATGGTCGTCAGATCATTCAAGCGGAGAGACACACGTGTACATGCCGGCAGGACCACTGCCACCCATAGATAGCGAGCAACAACACTGGCTCCTGTGGCCGAGGAAAGTGTGGAAAACATTGACGTTGTCACATGCTGGTTGCAAATTGGCCAACAGTATATTTTACTATTTTGTTCTTATTATTATTACATATTTAAATAATTTTTGTATAAGTGTGAAAATATGAATGTGAAATGAGTTGGTTTTCAAATGTCTTCAAAATCAGAAGCTAACCTTTCTCCTTCTTTTTTCAATAGTGTCATTATTAACGCCTTTTAATGCATATTAGCCACTATTTACATTGTTTATTTTCTATGTTTATTTGTTTCATAATTTATGATGTATTGTATATGTCTGTATTTGTCCAAGGATGACAATCGAAACAAGTGTGTGCATTTTCTGGAGTCATTCTTAGATATTATGTACTCTGTATTAAGTTGATGTGTACAAGGTTACATTATTATATTGAATAAACCAACAAACCAAAAAATTATGGACATCCCACATTGCGTGGTTGTTGGTCAGAACTGAACTTGTACGGGACAATAAGTGGTCATAGGATGTTCATTGCAAAGCTGCCAGCATGGACATGCCAGCAGGACCACCGCTGCTCACAGATACAGCAACAACAACTGTGGCTCAGTCAAGTGTGGAGACATCAAAGATAACATCATCCCTCCGTCTGAAGAGTTCAGAGACGACTTCGAGAACATCATCCTGCTGCTTGAAGAGTTCAGAGAAGACTTCGAGAACATCACCCTGCTGCCTGAAGAGTTCAGAGAAGACTTCGAGAACATCATCCTGCTGCTTGAAGAGTTCAGAGATGACTTTGAGAACATTATCCTGCCACTTGAAGAGTTCAGAGACGACTTCAAGAACATCATCCCGCTGCCTGAAGAGTTCAGAGATGACTTTGAGAACATCATCCTGCTGCCTAAAGAGTTCAAAGATGCTTTCGAGAACATCATCCCGCTGCCTGAAGAGTTCAGAGATGACTTCGAGAACATCATCCTGCTGCCTAAAGAGTTCAAAGATGCTTTCGAGAACATCAACCTGCTGCCTGAAGAGTTCAGAGATGACTTCGAGAACATCATCCTGCTGCCTAAAGAGTTCAAAGATGCTTTCGAGAACATCATCCCGCTGCCTGAAGAGTTCAGAGATGACTTCGAGAACATCAACCTGCTGCCTAAAGAGTTCAAAGATGCTTTCGAGAACATCATCCCGCTGCCTGAAGAGTTCAGAGATGACTTCGAGAACATCATCCTGCTGCCTAAAGAGTTCAAAGATGCTTTCGAGAACATCATCCTGCTGCCTGAAGAGTTCAGAGATGACTTCGAGAACATCATCCTGCTGCCTAAAGGGTTCAAAGATGCTTTCGAGAACATCATCCCGCTGCCTGAAGAGTTCAGAGATGACTTCGAGAACATCATCCTGCTGCCTAAAGAGTTCAAAGATGCTTTCGAGAACATCATCCCGCTGCCTGAAGAGTTCAGAGATGACTTCGAGAACATCATCCTGCTGCCTAAAGAGTTCAAAGATGCTTTCGAGAACATCATCCCGCTGCCTGAAGAGTTCAGAGATGACTTCGAGAACATCATCCTGCTGCCTAAAGAGTTCAAAGATGCTTTCGAGAACATCATCCTGCTGCCTAAAGAGTTCAAAGATGCTTTCGAGAACATCATCCCGATGCCTGAAGAGTTCAGAGATGACTTCAATAGCATCATCCTGCTGTTTGAAGAGTTCAGAGATGACTTCGAGAACATTATTCTGCCACCTGAAGAGTTCAGAGACGACTTAAAGAACATCATCACGCTGCCTGAAGAGTTCAGAGATGACTTCAATAGCATCATCCTGCTGTTTGAAGAGTTCAGAGATGACTTTGAGAACATCATCCAGAAGAGTTCAGAAACAACACTGATGGTTGTCGCATGGTGATTGCAAAGCGAGTTCATTATGGACACGTTGTTGCCAACTCAGCTAGCAAGTTGATTGGCTTTGAACAGCAACACTTGTTCAGTACATATATTGCTGCATTGAAAAGGAAAGCCACTCAAATATTATATGATCCTCCTGCCCATCTTCTGAATGAATCTTGTCACAAACTTCCATTAGGGAGATATCTAAAGGTTCCATTAGTTAGAAAGAGCATTTTCACAAAATTGTTTATACCGTCTGCCATTTTAATTATGAATGCTAAATTTTAATGTACTGTATACAACATAATTCAAACAAGAAGAATTGTGTAATATTAATTTTCATTCCCATGAAGGCTTTCTTGGTGATCGCCCTTTGGTGCCTCAGTGGTGGGCCCCTTTGATATATGATTTTTGACCAAGCCAGTGAAACATTGCTGATGTGCAGTGTGTAATGATTTCATTAGTCTAGTGTGCTCACCAGTATGCCAGCCCCAGTGGTATTACCAACATATAGTAAATGAAACAATTAAGTGTAGTGTAGTGTAGTGTAGTGTAGTGTAGTGTAGTGTAGTGTAGTTAGTTAGTGTAGTGTAGTGTAGTGTAGTGTAGTGTGTGTAGTGTTGTGTTGTGTTGTGTTGTGTTGTGTTGTGTTGTGTTGTGTTGTGTTGTGTTGTGTTGTGTTGTGTTGTGTTGTGTTGTGTTGTGTAGTGTAGTGGTTAGCACATCCACAATTAATCATAACCAAGTGTTGCATGTTTGATTGCAGACAACACCTACAAGGAAGTGTCCGTGACTGCCCTCCTCCCCTGCTGCCATCTTTGTGATGCCCCCCATGAAGGGCTTTTTGGTGATCGTCCCTTGTTGTCTCGGTGATGGGCCCCCTTGATATATGATTCTTATGATTGCACAATTTGTGTGTGTCTTCTCTCGTCTTGCGAGAATAATACAAACGGAATTACATCTTGGTACCGTAAATTACAGTAACAGAATTACACATTTTTTGCTCTTGCACTAAAAGTCATACTAAGAAAACAGTAATGGTATTGGTGATGTAAACGTGCAATATTTGTGTTTATTGGGTGAAACCTGGAGAGATGGCCGAAGAAGGGGCCAAAGCAGAAAGGATGTTCTGGTTTAATTGAGAACCAGGTGTGATCCTAACTTTCTCATCATAACATCTTGCCAGCACATGAAGAGATCTATGGAATTTGTGGGTAGAAGATGCCAAACTACGTTGTTGAGGTCCTCAACCATTCATTGGGAACTGACAGGACAACAGACCTTCTTCTCATGCTTATTGCAAAGCAGCCAAATGTGTATATGTCTGTAGAACCATTGCCACCTATAGGTAACAACACTAGCTCCTGTGGGCAGCCAAGTGTGGAAAACATTGAGGTTGTCGCATCTTAATGGCTACACTCATCGCCATAGACATCTGAGAGACTCTTGCACAAGATTGACAACAGTGGAGGCAGGCCAGTCACAAAGGAAAACGCCATATTAAAGAAAATATATCACAAAAATACCAACATGATTACAATCCCCACCTTGGCTTTCCTGATGCTTCTGCCCCATCATATTCTGTGCAAACTGCAGAAGAGGCTTTTCAGCTCAGATTGGACTAATCGAGTGAAACATATGGACGTAACGTACACTGATGTCATCACCGGGCGCGATGGACAGTGCTCAGAGAGAGATGTTTTTGTATAACTGGCATAATAAAAATTTCCAATGAGTTGGTTTTCAAATGTCTTAAAAATCAAAAGGTAACCTTTCTAAATATTGTCATTAGTAATGCTGTTTCATGTATATTAGCCACTATTTACACTGTTTATTTTAGTGTGTTTATTTATTTCATAATTTATTATGTATTGCATATGTTTATATATGTCCAAGAATGACAATGGAAACACGTTTGTGCACTTTCCAGAGTCATCCTTATACATTATGTTCTTTATATTATGTTCATGTATGTACATTACATTTTTATATTGAATAAACTAGCCAACCATCCCAAAAACTGTGGACATCCCATGTTACATGGTTGTTGGTCAATCTTGGTTGTAGGACGACAGGTGGTCATCACATGCTGACTGCAAAGTGACCAACTATGGACATGCTGGCAGAACCATCGCTGCCCACAGATAGAGCAACAACTGTGGTACAATCAAGTGTGGAGAACATCGAAGCTAACATCATCCCTCCGTCTGAAGAGCCAATTGTCTACATTGTATTCCAATCTTATTACTTGTTATGTGTCTGTGCTTAATAAAAAGTGGAATCTTTGGAAAATACTTACAAAAAAGCATCCTTGGATTTAGAAACATGTTCTGTCTGTGACGTACAACACAAAATGACAGCAGTGATGCACAGAAATAAACAAATACTAGGGGTAGGTCAGATTATCTACAAAAGATCACTTGCAGAATGTTTTGATGAAGATTCAAAAAGATTCTAGTCACATATTTCCACAGACCACATGACTACAGTATGCCATTTTGGTGATGGTGATGTAAACAAGCATAATATGTTTGTTTATTGGGTGACACGTGGAGATGTGGTCGAAGGGGCCAACGATGAGGTGGTTTAATTGAGAACCAGCTGTGATCCTAACTTTCTCATCATAACATCTTGCCAGCATATGACGAGATTTATAGAATGTGCAGGAAGACTGCAAACTACCGTGTGGAAGTCAAAGACTGATCAGAGGGAATTAATAAACAGACCGTTGTCTCATGCTGATTACAAAGCAGCTAAATGTTTATATACCGGCAGCACCATTGATGGCCACAGATAAAGAGCATCAACACCAGCTCCCGTGGACAGCCAAGTGTGGAACAAGTCCTCATTTGCTGCTTGCAAAGCGACTAACTGTCTACATTTAATTCCAATCTTATTATTTTTGATGTACATACAATAGTGGGGGCATACTTTTTTATACATGAATTTTTTCTTTTGTGTTCTATATATTTAGATGTATATTTCTACTTTATTATTAGCTTATTTAAAAAAAACATGGTTCTCCTGAATACAGCTTGCATAAATAGTTTTCATTTTCTTAATGTTATTATTTTTTGTATAAGTGGTATAATACAAATGTAAAATGAGTTGGTTTTCAAATGTCTTAGAAATCAGAAGGTAACCTTTCTCCCTCCTTTCTCAATATTGTCATTACTAATGACATTTAATGTATATTAGCCACAATTTACTTTGTTTATTTTAGTATGTTTATTTATTTCATAATTTATTGTGTTGTATATGTCTGTATATGTCCAAGGACGACAATGGAAACTTTCAAAGAAATTCTAGTCAGAGTATTTCCACAGACCACATGACTACAGTATGCCATTTCTGTGATGATGATGTAAAAACGCGTAATATTTTAGTTTTTTTGTGTGTGAAACTTGGAGATTACCGATGAAGGGGCCAAAGCAGAAAGCACATGCTGGTTTGAGAACCAGCTGTGATCCTAACTTTCAATAGTCATCACATCTTGTCAGCATATGAAGAGATATATGGAGTGTGTGGGAAGATCCCAAACTACCCTGTTGAGGTCCTGTATTGACAGGACGACAGATGGTCGTCAGATCATTCAAGCGGAGAGACACACGTGTACATGCCGGCAGGACCACTGCCACCCATAGATAGCGAGCAACAACACCGGCTCCTGTGGCCGAGGAAAGTGTGGAAAACATTGACGTTGTCACATGCTGGTTGCAAAGTGGCCAACAGTAGTTTTTTGTTTCTTATCATTACTACATATTGTAATTATTTTGTATAAGTGGGAAAATATGAATGTAAAATGAGTTGGTTTTCAAATATCTTCAAAATCAGAAGCTAACCTTTCTCCCTCCTTTTCCAGTAGTGTCATTATTGATTCCATTTCATGTATACTAGTCATTATTTAAATTGTTGACATTAATATGTTTATTTGTTCCATAATTTATTATGTGTTGTATGTCCAAGAATAATAAGACACTCGCTATAAACGAGGAGATTATCCTGCACGATTGGGATATTTTGGCAATCATCGAGACGTGGCTAAAACAAACCGGAGACAAAGCGATCGTGACTGAACTTTTGCCTCCCGGCTACACATTCCATCACGTGGCACGTCCCTGTGGTCATGGCGGTGGAGTTGCCGTAGTGTAGCGGAATATGTACAACACAAAGATCCTCCCAAAGCTGCACTTCACAACCATTGAACTTATTGTCTGCAATTCACCAACCCATTTTTTTTAAATACAATTAACAGGTCGCTTATCACCCGTTTTTTCAAAAAGCAAGACATCTGGAACATTATCGGACTTTTACTCAGAACTAGAGCAGCTATTCAACGAAGCATCTATCTCGGTTATTCCTACTGTCATCATTGGCGATTTTAACGTTCATTTCCATGATACACCCAAGTCCGGACCACTTCGCACTCAGCTTGAATCGTACAACCTAACCCAACATGTACATTTGCCAACACATCAAACTGGACATATCCTTGATGTCGTAGTGAGTCAGACTGACAACTTCATCACTTCCATTACTGTGCATCCCGACTCTCAGATCACCAACACCTTGAACTCAAACTTAGAGCGTTGAAGCCTGCAGTTCAAACCAACACGATTACAAAGCGGAACTTTAGAAACACTGATGCTGACGCACTACGAAATGACATTACGTCTGTGTGTACCGACATGTCTTTGTGTGCATGCACAAATGATCTATAAGCTGATGAAATGGTGCATGTATATAACACCTGTCTCAACGATTGCCTCGACAAACATGCCCCGTGACATAACGTGCGGTTACGAGACACAACCCCAAACCCTTGGTATGACACTGACATCGAAATAAAAAGCGAAAACAGGAGAATGTATGGAGAAGAACAAAACTGGAGATTCATCGACAATTATACGTCACTCTCCGGGATGAATGTACTGTGCTGATATCCACACGCAAAACAGATTATTTTCTAAATCAGCTGGAAAAGGTAAACAATAAAAACATGTTTCGTCTATGTGGAGAACATCAAAGTCTGAATGATCCTGTGTGCAAAGATCCCATGCTGTCGGGTGAAATCGTACTAAATACCGGAGCTCCACAAGGATCTGTTCTTTCTCGAAATCTTTCCAATTGATATGAATGACAAATCATGTAACAAGATAATTCTTATGCTGGTCAAATAATGCAGATGACATGGCTCTTGTAGGCCTTCTTAAAGAGTAATTTTCTCTTTCCGAGTATCACCTCCAAATCAATGAATTAACTTGTCAGTTTAATTCCAACTTTCTTGAAATTACTACAACAAAAACTAAAAAGTGTTTTGAGGGGAACGATTAATTGGAAACCAAAACTGGTATTCATAGATAATCAAGAAATGGAAATAGTCAAGAGTTTCAAGTATCTAGGTACTTGTCATTCTGTGATCATGGTGATTATATATACAAGAGAGCCCTACAATGTTTATTCCTACTGAGAAAGCTAATCAGTTTTGAGTCAGCTCATTCTCCAACTTGTATACATTTTTATACATTTAATAGAGAGAGTTCTGTATTTTAACACAATTACATGGTACGGCAACGTGAGTAGCAAGAATAAAAATACAGCTTGCCCGTGTTGTCAACACAGCTAGGAAGTCAATTGACTTGGAATAGCAACCCTTGTCCAGTATATATTGCTACACTAAAAAGGAAAGCCAGTCAAATACTATATGATCCTGCCACCTTCTGAATGAATCTTTTCACAAACTTCCATCAGGGAGATGTCTAAAGGTTCCATTAGCTAGAAAGAGCTTTTTCAAGAAATAGTTTATACCATTTGCCATTTTAATTATGAATGCTAAAGTTTAATGTACTATATACAACATAATTCACATAACAGAACTGTGTGATCTTATGACTCATTTTTACTCCATTATTATATTGTTTTATATTACCTTATTTACCCATTTTTAGTACATATTATTATTGTTATTACATTGTCTTATTAAAAAACCTGTTAAGAAGTATTACCTGCTTTTTTATTTATTATACTTTATATTGATCATACTTATTTATATACATAATTTAGTAATTGTTTTTAATTGTCACTACCATTATTATCATTTTAATGTGTCATATCAACTGTATCAGGATCACCAATCTTAGTACTAGAATGTTAATGTATAACTGAAGAAGGATTTATGTTTTTATGTAATACATAAAACGGACAATAATCTTTAGAATCTTTGAATCAGAATTAAATAATCCTGCTGCCTGAAGAAATCATGTACAAACTTGATGGTCGCCGCATGTTCATTGCAAAGTGGCCAACAATGGACATGCTGGTAGAACCATCACAGCCCATAGATAGACCAACAACTGTGGCACATTCAAGTGTGGACAACATCAAAGATAACATAAGTCTGCCTCCTGAATAGTTCAAAACAACTTTGACAAACCCACTCAGAACACAGAAAAAGCGCAGAGATGGCTCGCAAAAAAATCTGTGGGACAGAATATCAAAGTGTACCTGTCACCAATTCCATCACCACGCGAACCAAGCAAAAACACCAGCTGCATATTCTCCATGGAGCCACCACAGACAGCAACTAAACAATCAGCTGCAGTGGCAGCCATCACATGGAGAATGTTGCAGCAGTCATCAGCACAAGTCCCCTGTCAGCCGCTGATTCCATTTTTGTCCCCCCCCCCAGAGACTTGGTGATGGGCCAGCCACTTGGACTTGGAGTCCCTGTGATGGCCCCCATGAAGTGTTTCTTGGAGTCTCTGTGATACCCTCCAGAGATTCAGTGTTGGCCCCCTAAGTGGAGTCTGTGATGACACCCCCCCATGAAGGCCTTGGTGATAGCCCTTTGGTGTCCGAGTGATGGCCCCCCTCAATATATGATTCTGCTGAGTATACAACTTTCAATGATTTTACCGAGCCAGTGAAACTGCTGATGTGCAGTGTGTAATGATTTCATTAGTCTAGTGTGCTCACCAGTATGCCAGCCCCAGTGGTATTACCAACATATAGTAAATGAAACAATTAAGTGTAGTGTGTGTAGTGTAGTGTAGTGTAGTGTAGTGTAGTGTAGTGTAGTGTAGTGTAGTGTAGTGTAGTGTAGTGTAGTGTAGTGTAGTGTAGTGTAGTGTTGTGTAGTGTAGTGTAGTGGTTAGCACATCCACAATTAATCATAACCAAGTGTTGCATGTTTGATTGCAGACAACACCTATAAGGAAGTGTCCGTGACTGCCGTCCTCCCCCATTGTCATCTTTGTGATGCCCCCCATGAAGGGCGATTTGGTGATTGTTGTCTCGGTGATGGGCCCCCTCGATATATAATTTTATGATTACACAATTTGTGTGTGTCTTCTTTCGTCTTGTGGGAATGTCAAAAACGGAATTACATTTTGGTAACGTAAATTACAGACCACATAACTACAGTATGCCATTTCGGTGATGGTGATGTAAACAAGTGTAATATGTTTGTTTATTGGGTGACACTTGGAGGTATGGTTAAGATTCTGAGTGGCCAATTAGCAGAAACGACAAGGTGGTTTAATTGAGAACCAGCTGTGATCCTAACTTTCTCATCATAACATCTTGCCAGCATATGACGAGATTTATAGAATGCGTAGAAAGATTGCAAACTACCGTGTGGAAGTCAAAGACTGATCAGAGGGAATTGACTGGACAACAGACCGTCATCTCATGCTGATTACAAAGCAGCCAAATGTTTATATACCGGCAGCACCATCGACACCCACAGATGGAACAACCACAGTTTCTGTGGCCAGCCAAGTGTGGAAAATATTGAAGTCATGACACATGCTGCTTGCAAAGCGGGAACTGTCTACATTTAATTCCACTCTTATTATTTCTGATGTACGTATACCTAATACAATAGTGGGCACATATTTTTTATGCATGTATTTTTTCTTTTATTTTCTATATACTTATATGTATATTTGTAATTGTTATTAGCTTATATTAATAACCAAGGTTCTTCTGAATATAGCTTGTATAAATAGTTCAAATTTTCTTAATATTTTATAATTTTTTGTAGAAATGGAATAATATGAATGTAAAATAAGTTGGTTTTCAAATGTCTTAAAAATCAGACGGTAAACTTTCTCCCTCCTTTCTCACTATTGTAATCAATAATGTCATTTAATGTATATTAGCCACTATTTACATTGTTTATTTTAGTATGTTTATTTATGTCATAATTTATTATGTATTGTATATGCATATATGTCCAAGGATGACAATAGAAACTTTCAAAGAGACCACATGACTACAGTGGCTTTCTGTGATGATGATGTAAACAAGCGTAACATTTGAAGCCACTCGTATACATGCCAGCAGAACCATTACCGCTCACAGACAGAACAACAATACCAGCTTCTGTGGCCAGCCAAGTGTGGAAAACACTGAAGTCATCACATGCTCGTTGCAAAGTGGCCACCAGTATATTTTTTATTTTCTTATTATTATTATATAATTTATTATAATTATTGTTGTGTAAGTGGTAATATGAATGTAACATTAGTTGGTTTTCAAATATCTTTAAAACCTCCTTTTTCAATTGTATCATTATTAATTCCATTTAATGTATTTGAGCAATTATTTACTTTAGTATGTTTATTTGTTTCATGATTTATTATGTGTTGTATATGTCTGTATATGTTCAAAGACCACAGTGGACACAAGTGCGTACCCGCTCCTGTGTCATCCTGAGACATTATGTACTCTGCGTTATGTTCATGTATGTATAAGATTACAGTTTTATTGTGAATAAAACCAACCAAGCAAAAAACTGTGGACATCCCACGTTGCGTAGTTGTTGGTCAGAACAGAACTTGTACAGGACAACAAGTGGTCATAGGATGCTCATTGCAAAGCAGCCAACATGAACATGCTGGCAGGATCACCGCTGCTCACAGATAGAGCAACAACTGTGGCACAGTCAAGTGTGGAGACATCGAAGAAAACATTATCCCTCCGTCTGAAGAATTCAGAGGATAACTGCGAGAACATCATCCCGCACCCTGAAGAGTTCATAGACTTTGATAACATCATTCCGCCGTCTAAATAGTCCAGTGACAAGTTTGATGTCATCTTACCACTTTGTGTAACTAATCCCGCCACCTTAACTGTTCAAATACGACTTCAATAACATAATTCTACCACTTGAAGACTTCAGGGATGACTTCAAGAACAACATCCCGCTACTTGAAGAGTTCACAGACGACTTTGAGAACATCATCCTGTTGCCTGAAGAGTTCAAGGACGACTTCAAGAACATACCGAAGAGTTCAGGGACAAGGTTGATGGTCGTCGCATCCTGATTGCAAAGTGAGTAACCATGGACATGCCGCCAGGACCATCACAGCTCACAGATAGAGCAACAATAGCTGTGGCACAGTCAAGTGTGGAGAACATTGAAGACTGAATAATCCTCTGTGCAGAGATCTTGTGCTGTCGGGTGAAATTGTACTAAATACCGGAGCTCCACCTTTCTCCAAGTTTTTTTCCTCAATATATACGAACAACATATTGTGTAACAATTTAGTTCTTATGCTGGTCAAATAATACAGATGATATGGCCCTTGTATAATAAATTATGGAATAAATTCATGTTTAATACGTTAAAGATCAATTTTCTCTTTCAGAGTATCACCTCCAAATCAATGCGTTAACATGTCAGTTTAATTCCAACTTTCTTGAAATGACTAAAACAAAATTAAAGAGTTAGTGTTTGGAGGGGGAAAGATGATTTTCCCGTCACCTGAAGTCAGTTCAGGGACAACTTTGATGGTGATCACATGCTGATGGCAAAGTGACCAACTATGGACATGCTAGCAGGACCATCGACACCCACAGATAGAGCAACAACAGCAGCTCCTGTGGCTGAGGCAAGTGAGGGAAACATCACAGTTGTCGCATGCGGTTGTTGGTGAGAACTGGATTGTACAGGATGACAGATGATCGTCACATTCTGACTGCAAGGTGGTCAACTATAGACATGCCAGTAGAACCATAGCTACCCACAGATAGAGCAACGACAGCTGTGGCACAGTCATGTATGGGGAACATCGAAGACAACATCCACCCGCCACCTGAATAGTTCAGGGATAACTTTGTTAATATCATCCCACCACCTGAATAGTTCACGGATAACTTTGTTAACATCATCCCACCACCTGAATAGTTCAGTGATAACTTTGTTAACATCCACCCGCCACCGGAATAGTTCAGGGATAACTTTGTTAACATCCACCCGCCACCTGAATAGTTCAGGGATAACTTTGTTAACATCATCCCACCTGAATAGTTCCGGAATCACTTTGTTAATACCATCCCGCCACCTAAACAGTTCCGGAATTACTTTGTTAACATCATCCCACCTGAATAGTTCCAGAATAACTTTGTTAACATCATTCCGCCACCTGAAGAGTCCAGGAATAACTTTGTTAATTTCATCCCGCCACCTGATGAGTCCAGGAATAACTTTGTTAACATCATCCCGCCACCTGAAGAGTCCAAGAATAACTTTGTTAACATCATCCCCCACCTGAAGAGTACAGGAATACCTTTGTTAACATCATCCTACCACCTGAAGAGTTCAGGGATGACTTTGATAACATCATCCCGCCACCTGAAGAGTTCAGGGATGACTTTGTTAGCATCATCCCGCCACCTGAAGAGTCCAGGAATAACTTTGTTAACATCATCCTACCACCTGAAGAGTTCAGGGATGACTTTGTTAACATCATCCCCCCACCTGAAGAGTTCAGGGATGACTTTGTTAACATCATCCCCCCACTTGAAGACTCCAGGAATATCTTTGTTAACATCATCCCCCACCTGAAGAGTCCAGGAATATCTTTGTTAACATCATCCCGCCACATGAAAAGTCCAGGAATAACTTTGTTGACATCATCCCACCCCCTGAAGAGTCCAGGAATATCTTTGTTAACATCATCCCGCCACCTGAAGAGTCCAGGAATAACTTTGTTAACATCATCCTACCACCTGAAGAGTTCAGGAATACTTTGTTAACATCATCCTCCCACCTGAAGAGTTCAGGGATGACTTTGATAACATCATCCCGCCACCTGAAGAGTTCAGGGATGACTTTGTTAACATCATCCCCCACCTGAAGAGTCCAGGATACTTTGTTAACATCATCCCCCACTGAAAGTCAGGATACTTTGTTACATCATCCCGCCTGAAGAGTCCAGGAATACTTTGTTAACATCATCCCCCACCTGAAGAGTTCAGGGAATACTTTGTTAACATCATCCTACCACCTGAAGAGTTCAGGGATGACTTTGTTAACATCATCCCCCACCTGAAGAGTTCAGGGATGACTTTGTTAACATCATCCCGCCACCTGAAGAGTCCAGGAATACTTTGTTAACATCATCCTCCACCTGAAGTTCAGGATGACTTTGTTAACATCATCCCCCCACCTGAAGAGTTCAGGGATGACTTTGTTAACATCATCCCCCCACTTGAAGAGTCCAGGAATATCTTTGTTAACATCATCCCCCACCTGAAGAGTCCAGGGATATCTTTGTTAACATCATCCCCCCACCTGAAGAGTCCAGGAATATCTTTGTTAACATCATCCCGCCACATGAAAAGTCCAGGAATAACTTTGTTGACATCATCCCGCCCCCTGAAGAGTCCAGGAATATCTTTGTTAACATCATCCCGCCACCTGAAGAGTCCAGGAATAACTTTGTTAACATCATCCTACCACCTGAAGAGTTCAGGGATGACTTTGTTAATATCATCCCCCCATCTGAAGAGTTCAGGGATGACTTTGATAACATCATCCCGCCACCTGAAGAGTTCAGGGATGACTTTGTTAACATCATCCTATCACCTGAAGAGTTCAGGGATGACTTTGTTAACATCATCCCCCCACCTGAAGAGTTCAGGGATGACTTTGTTAACATCATCCCCCCACTTGAAGAGTCCAGGAATATCTTTGTTAACATCATCCCGCCACGTGAAGAGTTCAGGGATGACTTTGTTAACATCATCCCCCACCTGAAGAGTTCAGGGATGACTTTGTTAACATCATCCCGCAACCTGAAAAGTCCAGGAATATCTTTGTTAACATCATCCCGCCACATGAAGAGTCCAGGGATGACTTTGTTAACATTATCCCCCACCTGAAGAGTTCAGGAATATCTCTGTTAACATCATCCCGCCACATGAAGAGTCCAGGGATGACTTTGTTAACATTATCCCCCACCTGAAGAGTTCAGGACTATCTCTGTTAACATCATCCCCCCACCTGAAGAGTCCAGGAATATCTTTGTTAACATCATCACCCCACCTGAAGAGTCCAGGAATATCTTTGTTAACATCATCCCGCCACATGAAGAGTCCAGGAATAACTTTGTTGACATCATCCCGCCCCCTGAAGAGTCCAGGAATATCTTTGTTAACATCATCCCACCACCTGAAGAGTCCAGGAATAACTTTGTTAACATCATCCCGCCACCTGAAGAGTCCAGGAATAACTTTGTTAACATCATCCCGCCACCTGAAGAGTCCAGGAATAACTTTGTTAACATCATCCCCCACCTGAAGAGTTCAGGGATGACTTTGTTAACATCATCCCCCCACCTGAAGAGTTCAGGGATGACTTTGTTAACATCATCCCCCACCTGAAGAGTTCAGGGATGACTTTGTTAACATCATCCCGCCACCTGAAGAGTTCAGGGATGACTTTGTTAACATCATCCCGCCACCTGAAGAGTTCAGGATGACTTTGTTAACATCATCCCCCCACCTGAAGAGTTCAGGATGACTTTGTTAACATCATCCCGCCACCTGAAGAGTTCAGGGATGACTTTGTTAACATCATCCCCCACCTGAAGAGTTCAGGGATGACTTTGTTAACATCATCCCGCCACCTGAAGAGTTCAGGGATGACTTTGTTAACATCATCCCGCCACCTGAAGAGTTCAGGAATGACTTTGTTAACATCATTCCCCCACCTGAAGAGTTCAGTGATGACTTTGTTAACATCATCCCGCCACCTGAAGAGTTCAGTGATGACTTTGTTAACATCATTCCCCCACCTGAAGAGTTCAGTGATGACTTTGTTAACATCATCCCGCCACCTGAAGAGTTCAGTGATGACTTTGTTAACATCATCCCCCCACCTGAAGAGTTCAGGGATGACTTTGTTAACATCATCCCGCCACATGAAGAGTCCAGGAATATCTTTGTTAACATCATCCCCCCACCTGAAGAGTTCAGGGATGACTTTGTTAACATCATCCCCCCACCTGAAGAGTTCAGGGATGACTTTGATAGTCGTTGCAGATTTCCAGACTTTTGAAGTTCATATTATATTTCAGAAAGCAACATACACAACATAAGCCATATTTTGATATCGAGTCACCTTGTGATAAAAATGTAAGATTACTTGACATTTTAACATAATAAATTGACATAATAAATTAGATAACACAATTTGTGTGTGTCTTATTCTCACATCTTGTGGGAATCATGGTAATGGAACTACAATTTGGTAATAACAATATAGAAACAGAATCACGTTTTTTTGTCTTCCACTATAAGTCATAATAAGAAACCAGTAATGGGACTTAAGTGCATTTGAGGTCAACACAGACACTGGGACAATGTTTCAATTAATTATGAATGGAATCTTTGGACAATACTTATGAAAACTGTCCTTGTATTTAAAAACATGTTCTGTCTGTGACAACATTTACAGAATGTGCAGAAAGAACTCAAACTTCCTTGTGGAAGTCCAAGACCATTCAGCGTGGATGGACTGGACATCACACCGTCATCTTATGCTGAGTACAAAGGAGCCAAACAAATGTTTAAATACTGGCAGCACCATCGACACCCACAGATGGGACAACAACCGCATCTCCTGTAGCCAGCAAAGTATGGAAGACGTTGAAGTTGTCACATGCTGGTTGCAAAGCAGTGACCTGTCTACATTTAATTCCAATCTTACTATTTTTATGCATGTGTACCTAATACAATACTTGGGGAATACATTTTATACATGTATTTTTTATGTTCTATATATTTATATGTATATTTGTAATTATTATTAGCTTATCTTAAAAACCAAGGTTCTCCTAGGCTCACCTTGTATAAATAGTTATAATATTGTTAACATTTTATTCTTATTAGTATTATATAAGTGGAATTATACGAATGTAAAATAACTTGGTTTTCAAATATCTTAAAATCAATAATGCCATTTAATGTATATTAGCCACTATTTACATTGTTTATTTTAGTGTGTTTATTTATTTCATAATTTATTGTGTTGTATATGTCTGTATATGTCCAAGGACGACAATAGAAACTTTCAAAGAGATTCTAGTCACAGTATTTCCACAGACCACATGACTACATTATGCCATTTCTGTGATGATGATGTAAACAAGCGTAAGTTTATTTGATGAAACATGAAGAGATGGCCGAAGAAGGGGCCAAAGCAGAAAGCACATGCTGGTTTGAAAACCAGCTGTGATCCTAACTTTCACTCGTCATAACAATTTGCCAGCATATGAAGAGATCTATGGTGTGTGTGGGAAGATCCCAAACTACCTTGTTGGGGGTCTTGGGTTAACAGGACGACAGGCAGTCGTCAGATTCTGACAGCAAAGAAATCATACGTAAACGTGCCGGCAGAACCATCACCGTTCACAGACAGAGCAACAACTTTTGTACAGTCAAGTGTGGAGACATCGAAGATAACATCAACCCACCACCTGAAGAATTCAGGGATAACTTCGATAATATTATCCCGCACCCTGAAGAGTTCATAGACAACTTCGATAACATCATTACGCCACCTGAAGAATTCAGGGATGACTTCGAGAACATCATCCCGTCGCCTGAAGAGTTCAAGAACGACTTCGAGAACAACATCCCAAAGAGTTTAGGGACAACATTGATGGTCGTCGCATGCTGATTGCAAAGTGAGTAACCATGAACATGCCGCCAGGACCATCACAGCTCATAGATAGAGCAACAACAGTTGTGGCACAGTCAAGTGTGGAGAACATTGAAGACTGAATAATCCTCTGTGCATAGATCCTTTGCTGTCAGGTGAAATTGTACTAAATACTAGAGCTTCACCTTTCTGCAAGTCTTTTTTCAATTTATACGAACGACATATCATGTAACAATTTAGTTCTTACACTGGTCAAATAATACAGATGATATGGCCCTTGTATAATAAATTATGTACTAAATTCATCTTTAATACGCTAAAGATGAGTTCTATCTTTATGAGTATCACCTCCAAATCAATGTGTTAGCTTGTCAGTTTAATTCCAACTTTCTTGAAATGAACCCAACAAAACTAGAGTTAGTGTTTATAGCAGGATTACTAAGGATTAATCAAACAGCAAAGCTGATATTCACAGGCAATCAAGAAGTGTAAATAGTCAAGAGCTTCAAGTATCTAGGTACTTTTCTTGAAAGCTTGTCATTCTGTGATCATGTTGATTATGAATACAAGGGAGCCCAACAACATCTTTTCCTACTAAGAAAGCTGAATAGTTTTGATGTTAGCCAGCACATTCTCCAACTTGAACACAGGAGTTTAATAGAGAGCATTCTATATTTAAACACAATCACATGGTAAGGCAAAGTCAGTAGCAAGAATAAAAATACAGCTTGCCTGCGTTGTCAACACAGCTATAAAGTCGATTGACTTGGAATAGCAACCCTTGTCCAGTATATATATCGCTGCACTGAAAAGGAAAGCCACTCCAATACTATATGATCCGGCTATTTTCTGAATGAAGCTTTTCAGAAACTTCCATTACAGACGCATCTAAAAGTTCCATTAACCATAAATAGTCTTTCAAAGAATCATTTATCATCCTCTTCTATTTTTAATTCTGAACACTAGATATTTAATTACTGTATACAACAGAATTCATGTAATAAGAATTGTGTGATCTCATGACTCATTTACGTTCCATGTACTCATTATACTGATTTATTTAACCGTGTTTATTTACCAATTTTAGTACATTTTATTATTGTTATTACATTGTGGCTTATTAAATAAACGTAAAGTTTCAAACGAACAATAAAGTCTTTTTTAATCTTTGAATTTGAATGTGCGTGATGAGTTCAGGGATGATTTCCATAACATCATCCCGCTTCCTGAAGAAGTCAAAGACGACTTTGAGAACATCATCCCAAAGAATTCAAGGACAACATTGATGGTATCTCAGGTTGAGGGTCCATCAATCCAAGAGTGTAAAAAATCAGCTGGGATAAATTTAGTGATGGCAATGGTTATGCTGAGGCAACAAATTATAACCTGGAAAGTGTAAATATTCCACATGATGCTATTATATGTACTGATGTAAACTGCACTGATGATGCACATATATCTGCTGTAAATGTGTTTTATGATAATATCATAGAATATATGACAAATGCTAGTGATGAACTGGTGAGTCAGCAGGGTGTAGGACAAAACCATAAAAATGTAGACCTGGCTGGAATGATCATGCCAGAGATCTCCATACTGCTGCCAGAGAATGCTTTATAATGTGGATTGATGGTGGCAAACCAAGAAATGGTCATGTATTTGATCTAATGAAGACATCTAGGGCAAGGTTTAAATATGCAATAGGTTTTCTAAAAAATCATGAATGCCAATTTAGAAAGCATTCATTAGCAAAAAAGTTATCTCAGAGTCGGCCAGATGACTTTTGGAAAGAGAACAACTGTAATATACCTTTACCTAATAGTATTGAGGATGTTACTTGTATTGATGAAATAACTGAATTATGGCAATCTCCTTTTAAACAACTGTTTAATTGTATTAGGGATATAGACATTCAACAGATAAAATGTGATGCCAAAATATATAAATCAAGAAGTGGAAATAGTCAAGAATTTTCAAGTATGTAGGTACTTTTCTTATTGAAACTTTTTCATTCTGTGATCATGTTGATTATGTATGCAAGAGAGCTCAACAACATGTTTCCTTACCGAGAAAGCTGAAAGTTTTTATATTAGTCAGCACATTCTCCAACTTTAATACAGGAGTTTAATAGAGAGCTTTTTATATTTTAACACAATTATATAGTCGTGAAAATGTTCATCAAGTTGGAAGTATATTATTCAAGTAAAATTACACAACTAATAATTTCTACTCACTTCAACAATTACATGGTACGGCAACGTGAGTAGCAAGAATAAAAATACAGCTTGCCCGTGTTGTCAACACAGCTAGGAAGTCGATTGACTTGGAATAGCAACCCTTGTCCAGTATATATCGCTACACTAAAAAGGAAAGCCAGTCAAATACTATATGATCCTGCCACCTTCTGAATGAATCTTTTCACAAACTTCCATCAGGGAGATGTCTAAAGGTTCCATTAGCTAGAAAGAGCTTTTTCAAGAAATAGTTTATACCATTTGCCATTTTAATTATGAATGCTAAAGTTTAATGTACTATATACAACATAATTCACATAACAGAACTGTGTGATCTTATGACTCATTTTTACTCCATTATTATATTGTTTTATATTACCTTATTTACCCATTTTTAGTACATATTATTATTGTTATTACATTGTCTTATTAAAAAACCTGTTAAGAAGTATTACCTGCTTTTTTATTTATTATACTTTATATTGATCATACTTATTTATATACATAATTTAGTAATTGTTTTTAATTGTCACTACCATTATTATCATTTTAATGTGTCATATCAACTGTATCAGGATCACCAATCTTAGTACTAGAATGTTAATGTATAACTGAAGAAGGATTTATGTTTTTATGTAATATATAAAACGGACAATAATCTTTAGAATCTTTGAATCAGAATTAAATAATCCTGCTGCCTGAAGAAATCATGTACAAACTTGATGGTTCATTGCAAAGTGGCCAACAATGGACATGCTGGTAGAACCATCACAGCCCATAGATAGACCAACAACTGTGGCACATTCAAGTGTGGACAACATCAAAGATAACATAAGTCTGCCTCCTGAATAGTTCAAAACAACTTTGACAAACCCACTCAGAACACAGAAAAAGCGCAGAGATGACTCGCAAAAAAATCTGTGGGACAGAATATCAAAGTGTACCTGTCACCAATTCCATCACCACGCGAACCAAGCAAAAACACCAGCTGCATATTCTCCATGGAGCCACCACAGACAGCAACTAAACAATCAGCTGCAGTGGCAGCCATCACATGGAGAATGTTGCAGCAGTCATCAGCACAAGTCCCCTGTCAGCCGCTGATTCCATTTTTGTCCCCCCTTGTCCAGTATATATCGCTACACTAAAAAGGAAAGCCACTCAAATACTACATGATCCTGCCACCTTCTGAGCACTAAATATTGATGTCCTGTATACAACAGAATTCATGTAATAAGAATTGTGTGATATTATGACTCATTTTTTATTCCATGTATTTATTACACTGATTTATTTAACCTCATTTATTTACCAATTTTAGTATATATTATTGTTGTTATTACATCGAGTCTTATTACAAAAACCTTTTAAGACGTATTACCTCCTTATTTAGTTATTTATTATACTTATTTATTGTACTTATTTATATACATAATATATTAATTTTACACATTTTAGTGCTGATTATCATTATTATTATTTTAATGTGTCTTATTACTCTTATTACTGGTATTTTAATGTGTAACTGAAACTTATCTGTTTTTAATGTAAAGTTTAAAACAAACAATAAATTCTTTTGAATCTTTGAATCTGAATAACATGATCGCGGCCAATTATTGACCTGCCGGCAGAACAATTGCCGCCCACAAATAGAGCAACAACAACTGTAGTACATTCAAGTGTGGAGAACATCGAAGATAACATCATACTGCATGAATAGTTCAGGAACAACTTCGATAACATCATCCCACCATATGAAGAATTCAGGGACAACTTTAGCACACCCACTCGCTGAATAATTGAAGTGCAGAGGCGGCTTGTGAAAAGCCTGTGGAACATAATATTGAAATGTACACATGTCACCAATTCCACATAATTTCCAAACCAAGCAAAAACATAAGCTGCAGTGGCGCCACCACAGACCGCAGCGAAACAATCAGCTGCAGTGGCTCAGGCACATACAGCCACAAAACAATCAGCTGCAGTGGCTCAGGCACATACAGCCACAAAACAATCAGCTGCAGTGGCTCAGGCACATACAGCCACAAAACAATCAGCTGCAGTGGCTCAGGCACATACAGCCACAAAACAATCAGCTGCAGTGGCTCAGGCACATACAGCCACAAAACAATCAGCTGCAGTGGCTCAGGCAAATACAGTAGCGAAACAATCAGCTGCAGTGGCTCAGGCACATACAGCCACAAAACAATCAGCTGCAGTGACTCAGGCACATACAGCCACAAAACAATCAGCTGCAGTGACTCAGGCACATACAGCCACAAAACAATCAGCTGCAGTGGCTCAGGCACATACAGCCACAAAACAATCAGCAGCAGTGGCTCAGGCACATACAGCCACAAAACAATCAGCTGCAGTGGCTCAGGCACATACAGCCACAAAACAATCAGCTGCAGTGGCTCAGGCACATACAGCCACAAAACAGTCAGCAGCAGTGGCTCAGGCACATACAGCCACAAAACAATCAGCTGCAGTGGCTCAGGCACATACAGCCACAAAACAATCAGCTGCAGTGGCTCAGGCACATACAGCCACAAAACAATCAGCTGCAGTGGCTCAGGCACATACAGCCACAAAACAATCAGCTGCAGTGGCTCAGGCACATACAGCCACAAAACAATCAGCTGCAGTGACTCAGGCACATACAGCCACAAAACAGTCAGCAGCAGTGGCTCAGGCACATACAGCCACAAAACAATCAGCTGCAGTGACTCAGGCACATACAGCCACAAAACAATCAGCTGCAGTGGCTCAGGCACATACAGCCACAAAACAATCAGCAGCAGTGGCTCAGGCACATACAGCCACAAAACAATCAGCAGCAGTGGCTCAGGCACATACAGCCACAAAACAATCAGCTGCAGTGGCTCAGGCACATACAGCCACAAAACAATCAGCTGCAGTGGCTCAGGCACATACAGCCATAAAACAATCAGCTGCTGTGGCTCAGGCACATACAGTAGCGAAACAATCAGCTGCAGTGGCTCAGGCACATACAGCCACAAAACAATCAGCTGCAGTGGCTCAGGCACATACAGCCACAAAACAATCAGCTGCAGTGGCTCAGGCACATACAGTAGCGAAACAATCAGCTGCAGTGACTCAGGCACATACAGCCACAAAACAATCAGCAGCAGTGGCTCAGGCACATACAGCCACAAAACAATCAGCTGCAGTGGCTCAGGCACATACAGCCACAAAACAATCAGCTGCAGTGACTCAGGCACATACAGCCACAAAACAATCAGCTGCAGTGGCTCAGGCACATACAGCCACAAAACAATCAGCTGCAGTGGCTCAGGCACATACAGCCACAAAACAATCAGCTGCAGTGGCTCAGGCACATACAGCAGTGAAACAATCAGCTGCAGTGGCTCAGGCACATACAGTAGCGAAACAATCAGCTGCAGTGACTCAGGCACATACAGCCACAAAACAGTCGGCTGCAGTGGCTCAGGCACATACAGCCACAAAACAGTCAGCAGCAGTGACTCAGGCACATACAGTAGCGAAACAATCAGCTGCAATGGCTCAGGCACATACAGCCACAACACAATAGCAGCAGTCCCCAAAACAATCAGTGCAGTGGCTCAGGCACATACAGCCACAAAACAGTCAGCAGCAGTGGCTCAGGCACATACAGCCACAAAACAATCAGCTGCAGTGGCTCAGGCACATACAGCCACAAAACAATCAGCTGCAGTGGCTCAGGCACATACAGCCACAAAACAATCAGCAGCAGTGGCTCAGGCACATACAGCCACAAAACAATCAGCTGCAGTGGCTCAGGCACATACAGCCACAAAACAATCAGCAGCAGTGGCTCAGGCACATACAGCCACAAAACCCGGTCAACACGCAGTGGCTCAGGCACATACAGCCACAAAACAATCAGCAGCAGTGGCTCAGGCACATACAGCCACAAAACAATCAGCTGCAGTGACTCAGGCACATACAGCCATAAAACAATCAGCAGCAGTGGATCAGGCACATACAGCCACAAAACAATCAGCAGCAGTGGCTCAGGCACATACAGCCACAAAACAATCAGCAGCAGTGGCTCAGGCACATACAGCCACAAAACAATCAGCTGCAGTGGCTCAGGCACATACAGCCACAAAACAATCAGCTGCAGTGGCTCAGGCACATACAGCCACAAAACAATCAGCTGCAGTGGCTCAGGCAAATACAGTAGCGAAACAATCAGCTGCAGTGGCTCAGGCACATACAGCCACAAAACAATCAGCTGCAGTGACTCAGGCACATACAGCCACAAAACAATCAGCTGCAGTGACTCAGGCACATACAGCCACAAAACAATCAGCTGCAGTGGCTCAGGCACATACAGCCACAAAAACAAATTCAGGCACATACAGCCACAAAACAATCAGCTGCAGTGGCTCAGGCACATACAGCCACAAAACAATCAGCTGCAGTGGCTCAGGCACATACAGCCACAAAACAGTCAGCAGCAGTGGCTCAGGCACATACAGCCACAAAACAATCAGCTGCAGTGGCTCAGGCACATACAGCCACAAAACAATCAGCTGCAGTGGCTCAGGCACATACAGCCACAAAACAATCAGCTGCAGTGGCTCAGGCACATACAGCCACAAAACAATCAGCTGCAGTGGCTCAGGCACATACAGCCACAAAACAATCAGCTGCAGTGACTCAGGCACATACAGCCACAAAACAGTCAGCAGCAGTGGCTCAGGCACATACAGCCACAAAACAATCAGCTGCAGTGACTCAGGCACATACAGCCACAAAACAATCAGCTGCAGTGGCTCAGGCACATACAGCCACAAAACAATCAGCAGCAGTGGCTCAGGCACATACAGCCACAAAACAATCAGCTGCAGTGGCTCAGGCACATACAGCCACAAAACAATCAGCTGCAGTGGCTCAGGCACATACAGCCACAAAACAATCAGCTGCAGTGGCTCAGGCACATACAGCCATAAAACAATCAGCTGCTGTGGCTCAGGCACATACAGCCACAAAACAATCAGCTGCAGTGGCTCAGGCACATACAGCCACAAAACAATCAGCTGCAGTGGCTCAGGCACATACAGCCACAAAACAATCAGCTGCAGTGGCTCAGGCACATACAGTAGCGAAACAATCAGCTGCAGTGACTCAGGCACATACAGCCACAAAACAATCAGCTGCAGTGGCTCAGGCACATACAGCCACAAAACAATCAGCTGCAGTGGCTCAGGCACATACAGCCACAAAACAATCAGCTGCAGTGACTCAGGCACATACAGCCACAAAACAATCAGCTGCAGTGGCTCAGGCACATACAGCCACAAAACAATCAGCTGCAGTGGCTCAGGCACATACAGCCACAAAACAATCAGCTGCAGTGGCTCAGGCACATACAGCAGTGAAACAATCAGCTGCAGTGGCTCAGGCACATACAGTAGCGAAACAATCAGCTGCAGTGACTCAGGCACATACAGCCACAAAACAGTCGGCTGCAGTGGCTCAGGCACATACAGCCACAAAACAGTCAGCAGCAGTGACTCAGGCACATACAGTAGCGAAACAATCAGCTGCAATGGCTCAGGCACATACAGCCACAACACAATCAGCAGCAGTGGCTCAGGCACATACAGCCACAAAACAATCAGCTGCAGTGGCTCAGGCACATACAGCCACAAAACAGTCAGCAGCAGTGGCTCAGGCACATACAGCCACAAAACAATCAGCTGCAGTGGCTCAGGCACATACAGTAGCAAAACAATTAGCTGCAATGGCTCAGGCACATACAGCCACAAAACAATCAGCAGCAGTGGCTCAGGCACATACAGCCACAAAACAATCAGCTGCAGTGGCTCAGGCACATACAGCCACAAAACAATCAGCAGCAGTGGCTCAGGCACATACAGCCACAAAACAATCAGCTGCAGTGGCTCAGGCACATACAGCCACAAAACAATCAGCTGCAGTGGCTCAGGCACATACAGCCACAAAACAATCAGCTGCAGTGGCTCAGGCACATACAGCCACAAAACAATCAGCTGCAGTGGCTCAGGCACATACAGCCACAAAACAATCAGCAGCAGTGGATCAGGCACATACAGCCACAAAACAATCAGCAGCAGTGGCTCAGGCACATACAGCCACAAAACAATCAGCAGCAGTGGTTCAGGCACATACAGCCACAAAACAATCAGCTGCAGTGGCTCAGGCACATACAGCCACAAAACAATCAGCTGCAGTGGCTCAGGCACATACAGCCACAAAACAATCAGCAGCAGTGGCTCAGGCACATACAGCCACAAAACAATCAGCAGCAGTGGCTCAGGCACATACAGCCACAAAACAATCAGCAGCAGTGGCTCAGGCACATACAGCCACAAAACAATCAGCTGCAGTGGCTCAGGCACATACAGCCACAAAACAATCAGCTGCAGTGGCTCAGGCACATACAGCCACAAAACAATCAGCTGCAGTGGCTCAGGCACATACAGCCACAAAACAATCAGCAGCAGTGGCTCAGGCACATACAGCCACAAAACAATCAGCTGCAGTGGCTCAGGCACATACAGCAGTGAAACAATCAGCTGCAGTGGCTCAGGCACATACAGTAGCGAAACAATCAGCTGCAGTGACTCAGGCACATACAGCCACAAAACAGTCGGCTGCAGTGGCTCAGGCACATACAGCCACAAAACAGTCAGCAGCAGTGACTCAGGCACATACAGCCACAAAACAATCAGCTGCAGTGGCTCAGGCACATACAGTAGCGAAACAATCAGCTGCAGTGGATCAGGCACATACAGCCACAAAACAGTCATCAGCAGTGGCTCAGGCACATACAGCCACAAAACAGTCATCAGCAGTGGCTCAGGCACATACAGCCACAAAACAGTCAGCAGCAGTGACTCAGGCACATACAGCCACGAAACAGACACCATTAAAATAGTGTTACTTCATGCCAAAATTACATGTTCACAGGTTAGTCTCTGTCTGTTTAGCCAAATAGACAATATTTGCCAGAACATCCGCGGCAACAACACCAGATTTGCACATCCAAATGATAACATATGGCGACTTTTACCAGTTGCCCCCAATGCTAGACATGGGGCACAGTGATGCTGGAGAAAATGCGCTAAAATTGCATTTTATGCAATGTAGGCATCATTGCAATATTTCAACTGTTAAACCGCAACGTTGCGACAAGTTCTTCAACGCTATTCAAGAAGTGGCAACTGGCAATGTGAGCGCTTTGTTTTAGTTGACTGTTGTTTCTGGCAAATGTGTGCCAGTATATGTTAACAATACTGCTACATAGACACTTGCATTGCATCCAGAATCCAGATTCCTCTATTTTCATCCATCAAAAAGAATATCAATGCTTGTCTACATTGAGGCATTTGAATACATACTTTTTGATGGTATAGGGTGCCATCATTAATAATTACTCCTGAATATGTGTAAGTGAACCAGTGTAATTCTGTTGTTGGTATGTGTTTGTGTGTTTTGTTTATATATTGATGCATATAACCATACAGGTGGTGTAACATTGAAATTGTAAATCAAAACTTACTTATTTATTTTGGAAAATTTCATTCGAACAGGTTAGCGATGTCACTGCAAATAAATTGGCTGACCTGTCAATGCCTGTAGGTACAGCCATACATTTATACAGTAACAACTTTAGGTAGACCTGCACAATCACGACAGCTTCCAGACTATGGAAGAAGACAACCGAGTATACGTCTCGAGATATACCGATATTTTGTTTTCAATATTTAATGTGTAGTTTCGCCAGCAAACACTTTTTGTTACCTTTAAGTACAATCACATACAATGATACATGCTGTGGGTAGTTTAACGCTGTAAGAAATGTATGTGGGCGGGAGAAAATGGAACCCCACCATAGCAATAAAGCTAAGGAATTGCATGGATGCATACATCTGAATTGTTATCAACATTATGCTCTTTTATCCTATGCTGTAGACTAAAGTGACTGTTGTTTCATTATTGTAGGCGATCAAACAATCCTGATGAGAATGTCAACACCAAAAAAAAAATTGTTAACACACCTGTGATTGTGACATACAACATGTCAAATCATTTGGTGAATGGTATGCAGGAGATTGTGACATACATGTCAAATCATTTGGTGAATGGTATGCAGGAGATTGTGACATACATGTCAAATCATTTGGTGAATGGTATGCAGGAGATTGTGACATACATGTCAAATCATTTGGTGAATGGTATGCAGGAGATTGTGACATACATGTCAAATCATTTGGTGAATGGTATGCAGGAGATTGTGACATACATGTCATATCATTTGGTGAATGGTATGCAGGAGATTGTGACATACATGTCAAATCATTTGGTGAATGGTATGCAGGAAATTGTGACATACATGTCAAATCATTTGGTGAATGGTATGCAGGAGATTGTGACATACATGTCAAATCATTTGGTGAATGGTATGCAGGAGATTGTGACATACATGTCAAATCATTTGGTGAATGGTATGCAGGAGATTGTGACATACATGTCATATCATTTGGTGAATGGTATGCAGGAGATTGTGACATACATGTCAAATCATTTGGTGAATGGTATGCAGGAAATTGTGACATACATGTCAAATCATTTGGTGAATGGTATGCAGGAGATTGTGACATACATGTCAAATCATTTGGTGAATGGTATGCAGGAAATTGTGACATACATGTCAAATCATTTGGTGAATGGTATGCAGGAGATTGTGACATACATGTCAAATCATTTGGTGAATGGTATGCAGGAGATTGTGACATACATGTCAAATCATTTGGTGAATGGTATGCAGGAGATTGTGACATACATGTCATATCATTTGGTGAATGGTATGCAGGAGATTGTGACATACATGTCAAATCATTTGGTGAATGGTATGCAGGAAATTGTGACATACATGTCAAATCATTTGGTGAATGGTATGCAGGAGATTGTGACATACATGTCAAATCATTTGGTGAATGGTATGCAGGAGATTGTGACATACATGTCAAATCATTTGGTGAATGGTATGCAGGAGATTGTGACATACATGTCATATCATTTGGTGAATGGTATGCAGGGGCCAGTGGTACAAACGTGCACCAATTACGTGACAATCCGTACCCAAGATGGGTGTATCGCCAAACTCAACAAAGTAGTGTTCGTTGAATACTCGCGAGTGAGAAATGTTGTAGTAGCGACCTTAAAAAAAGCTAGAAGCGTTACCCTGAACACGTTGTGTCTTCCCATTCGTGTTGTCCCGAATGGAAACCTAAGATAAGATAATCATGTTAATGTAGGTCCCATCTCAGTTTGTGCCATAAAAAGAGCCACTGGCTGTGAGTCTGAGGTCGACAAGCAGCCTGGCAGTGACCACCCCAAGCTCAGCACCGGCATAGAACTTAGAAGTTTGGCTTGCGATAGATGTTCGAAAAGGCAGGAAATAAAATATAAAATAAAAGAACCACTAAGGATGACAAACACCCGTCCCTTGTCTTGCTTGGCAGTGACCATCCAATTGCCTCAGTGCAAGCAATTAGAAAGGTCGGCTGGGCATAAATATTCTGAAAAAGACTGACTGGTTAAATGAGACCCTGAACATGTTGCATCACTCTTTAAATAAATAACAGCTTTGCATGGACACTAACTAGTTTGACACAGGACTATAAAAATATATGATTTCAGTATTTGTACTTTATTAGCCAGTGCGCAAATGGTTCAACATACACAGATAATCCACAACATTATATAAATTATATATGTTATACTCCCCGTCCTCTGCTATTCTCCGGGTGTCTACAAACAGACATTTCATCAAAAGTTCTAAATAAGCAAATAGTTTATAAGTATATTGCATTGACACGTTCTACTTAAATGTGACTAACTAAATCAAAGGGCTTTCAATTAGCAGTCCACTCTCTGGCCTCGACATTAAGCTCACATTGCTAATAGCTTTGTGTTTCGCTGCTACAAACATGCATATAAATCCTTCTACCTGAAATCTTCCAGCAATGGGAAGCTCCCAACATTTCCAGCAATGCTGACAAGAAAGCTAGCCGCCTTCTCTAAAAAAATTCCCATTTAAACAAAACAAGATGATGCCAACTAAACCCCATAGCCCATCCTTGCTGCACATTTATGGACTTCCTTCACCCAAATCCTGGCTCCATTTCAACCTCCACTCCAGACTTCCCATATGGCATCTGCAGTCATGAGGTACACGAACACGACCATGCTATACAGTGTGATGAATGTGACTGCTGGTACCACACCTCATGTGTCCAAATAAATTATATCACATATGAACAATTAAAACACAATGTCCTATGGTTTTGCTCTTGCTGTGGGCTGGCTAACTATTCCAGATGCCTCTTCTCAAGCAACATAACCTTATCTAACTAATACTCAGCCTTGCAGTCTCTTCCAGACAGCAATAACTTACACAAATAGCATGGATGACCAAAGCCCTACATTTATGCCTAATCCAGCAAGCACATCTACCCCCCACGGTGCAAATGCTAAAGCAAACTCTAAATTAAAAGCTATGCTGATCAACTGAAATGTACAGTATCAAGAGTACTGCCAAAGTTTCCCAACTGCAGGCAACAATAAATCCAACAAACCCTGGAAAATACTTTGTAGTGGAAACCAAACTTGACTCAAGCATGCTCACCTACTCCTTCCTTCGTATATACTATGAAGGGATGAAGCAATTAGGAAAGACTGCAATGTCCATTGAGGTGGAGTTTTAATAGCACTGAGAAATGACATCATTGCAGATCACCAAGATAAACTAAATACATGTGAAATGGACTAAAGTGCACTTCTTTCACACACAAAATCATCCATCGGGTATCCTCCTACAGACCCCTAAATGATCATACCCCTAAATGATCATACACCACTGGAAGCCCTACATGAATCCCTGGCTGCATAGCTTTATGTAGAGACCCGTCCACCCGTCATTTGGACAGGTAAAACCGAATATGGACGGGTAGAAATATGGGTGGACGGGTAAAAAAAGAAGGAGCAAAGTCTTCCAAAACCATAGATTTTGTTAGTTATGCCTTGAAAGTGAGTGAAAATGGTGTCACATGTGTGTTTGTAGTCCATTTTAGGTCATCAAACACATTTAAAAGTTTGTAAACTGGCTTAACAGTTAACATCCATGTGTCCACCAAAACATGTGTGAATGGCAATAATTTTATCCTGCATAAAGCCCTGCCTGGCTGTCATCTACCATGGCTGCAAACTTCCGCCATCAGTTATAATCGCCGGGGACCTTAACCTACCAGATACAGTGCTCCAGCTAAATTTTGAAAAGGACAGTTGTCAGACGGAGGGCACTTTTATGCGTGAACGATATATAATAATAACATTAACTTATATAGTACTGTACATTCAGAAAATACAAACATTCAGAGGCAATTTGTCAGTTTGAATACATTCACAAATGTTAATAATTAATTTAATTTAGCAATGCTTACTCAATTACATATGTACATTTACCCATATTATTACTTGGGAACAAACAATTGGGAATTATTCAATAGACTATTACTTCTTAAATATATGCTGTATAAATAGTACAAACACTGTTTATCATAGTACAGATATACCTTCATATTACATCCTTTTAGCACTTATTTTTCATGAACAGTTCTTTAAAATTGCCAGGGTCAGGATATATTACAAAAACGTTTATCATGTACAAAAGAAACAGCTTCCCCATATCTACCGGTAGTTAAAGTGGATTATATAGAGCACTTCAAGTACTTGGAAGTGTAACAGACTCCCTTGCTACAATGTTTTAAACTATCTCATGATCCTGTCAACATCACTGTATTACATCACCCAGTCATTACGCCAACAGAACAAACAGCATCTGGGAGCCTAGTTTGTTGACAGTGTCCCACAACAAAGTCATTGAAGTGGTTAAATTGATACAAATGTTAAAAGCCAGACAGCTGTCTCAGACACTTTAACCTCACTGGCAAGTGCACTGGTAATTGGTCACCAGGCTACTGCTAAAGGACAGGGCACCAATAAAAGGAATGAGGGCAGGGCTCAGCGCCCTTGGAAAAAGGCCTAGCTGGAACACTGAGACATCAATAGGGGGAAACCTCTGAACAACAAACCAACACAGAGCAACAAAATACATTAAACTACTTGAAATAGTCAGCGAACACAGTTTAACAAATATGGTAAATGAACTGACCCAACTAGACTGTAAAGAAGATCCTTGACCTTGTACAGCTGTACTAACATCAAACTCTGCCCTTATCGCCAGTGTAAAGAAAGTGACAGGCATGAGCGATCATGAAGGTGTTCTCTTCCAAATTAATATGAACCTCATGAAAAAAACACCTCCACACAAGGTGTACAACCATAAGTCTGCAATTTAGGAAGCCATCAAGTCCAACTGTATTCTGCATACACAAAAGTACTTTAACTGAAATCCTGATGACCTAGACATCAACTGAAATGGCAATTTCTTTCACTCAAACTACACTAAACTGTTAGAGTAATCAATCCCTAGACCATGACAAAACCTAAACAACATCTTTCCTGTATCACCAAAAAAACCATAATTAGACTGCAAAGAAAACAGGACAAAACTCATGCTAATGTTAAGAAAGCAAAGAAAAAACACTGGGAACACTTTAAAAAAACTCCCCCTTCCAACCAAAGGCCCATCACAATTCCCTTCAATCCAAACACTTGATATCAGAATAAATGGCATAAAAACAACTAAGTCCCTGGAAAACTGATAACAAGTAGTCATTATGTTTTTTTCATTTAAACACGTGCGATCTCAAGGAAGGGCCTAACATTCACTTTTGAAAATATATTTCATTGTAATTATCCATGATGTTATGTTGTATGATCAGCCAGAAAGGCATGTTGTTTGATACTTGGTGGACCGACATTGCCAGATGCTGAACTGCTGACATCTGTAGTAGTTTAAGAAGAATCAGTGTGAAACACGTCATGTTTCTTTACCTGTAGTTGACAGTCCTTTCTTGAGTGTCACTGCCTCGGACTGTGACACAAATGTCAGGAGTTCTGCAATCAGCAGGTCCTCTGAGGATGCAGTGTAGGGCTGACATGCTGACAGCAGGAATGCTGTACTGATCTCGCAGGGCATACTGCGAGTCAGTAGGAAGCCATGCATCTAGACCCTTCCTGCTGCCAGGAACACAGTTTCAGCATCAGCCACCTTGCTGGCAGGTACACTGTAAAGGGACCATCCTGGTCCATTTCACCTGGGGCAAACAAAATATCATTGCAAAATCTACACAGACACATGTTTATTTTATAGTAGCATAGTTGACTGGTGGTGTGCTGTGCCTTGGAGACAGAGTTCTGCACGGTGAACCTACTAGTGCAGGGTGCACTACCTAGTGTGTGTTTTATACACAACAGTCACATAGTTGTACAGAGTGAACAGGGAGGGAAATGCATACGTCTGTCATGTGGGTACCAGAATGCACTGTAAATGAGCTATGCCTCAGTGTTAGCTGGGAATATACACACTATGGCAGCCAGGGGTGCTACTCACTCTGATATATTCCACTGTTTATGTATTCACCATGAGTCAATGACAATTGAGCTAATTTCAGAGTACATCAAAGAACGGTTCAGTGCAATTTTCATTTTGTATTGATATTAAAGAATAAGTTTTAGAAATGAAAACAAATCATGACATAAAATACCTTTTCTTTTATCAAACAGTTACATTTAAAAACATGTTACCATACATGTGGTGAATGCTGACATGTTGGCTTTACACACCTTCGAAGGCCACGCTGATATTGTGCGCCAGAATATCTGGCATGTTGTCACTGCCATACAAATGCGTGACATCTTGTATGACAGTGTTCCTCCCAACATGTAGTTGCGTCTCTCCCAAAAGGCCGGAGTGCAGGTCATCTGAGATCCAGATACAATATTATGATATAAAACATTTTATGTACATGCTACAACGCAGGATGTTAAAAACATTCTCTCTTAATTTTTATGTAACTGCATCTTAATGAGAGCAATGACCAGTGGTGATTAAAAGATGTTCACAGCTGTTTGTTACACTACAATAAATGTATTACTTTTATATTTAAGTTGCTATTGTAAATTACCTTGTTTCAAGTAAGTCATCCTTGTATTCCTCATTCTATTAACATGTTTCAATGTAATGATACAATCTATGATGTGTTTAGTAACCACCCTATATGTGTTTTCATTTATTAGTATGTCTCGAAATCTTTATGACCATTTCTCTAAACACATCCAACTGATTTGGCTGGTCTCTACAAGTGACACACCTAAAATGCCGAACAATTCCTGTAAGGGACTGCTTTCACCAGCGTGCCTCCTATGCCGTGCCTGTATCGCAGGCAAGTCGTCAGTGATGTCCCAGTGGTGTGGAGTGGTCGTTGTGGAGGGTGGTGTAGGGGTAGCAGAGATGGGTGCAGTAAGAATTGTGGTGGTGGCAGAAGGGGTGGCAGTGGTGGTTGGGACAACAAGGGTGGCAGGAGGGGTGGCAGTGGCAGTCGGGACAACAAGGGTGGTAGGAGGGGTGGCTATGGCGGTCGGGACAACAAGGGTGGCAGGAGGGGTGGCTATGGTGGTCGGGACAACAAGGGTGGCAGGAGGGGTGGCAGTGGCGGTCGGGACAACAGGGGTGGCAGTGGCGTTCGGGACAACAAGGGTGGCAGGAGGGGTGGCTGTGGCGGTTGGGACAATGGTGGCAGGAGGGGTGGCTGTGGCGGTTGGGATAACGGTGGCAGGAGGGGTGGCTGTGGCGGTTGGGACAACAGTGGCAGGAGGGGTGGCAGGAGGGGTGGCTGTGGCGTTTGGGACAACAGTGGCAGGAGGGGTGGCTGTGAGGACAACGGTGGCAGGAGGGGTGGCTGTAGCGGTGAGGACAACGGTGGCAGAAGGGGTGGCAGTGGCGGTTGGGACAACAGTGGCAGGAGGGGTGGCTGTGGCGGTGAGGACAATGGTGGCAGGAGGGGTGGCTGTGGCGGTGAGGACAATGGTGGCAGGAGGGGTGGCTGTGGCGGTGAGGACAATGGTGGCAGGAGGGATGGCAGTGGCGGTTGGGACAACGGTGGCAGGAGGGGTGGCTGTGGCGGTGAGGACAACGGTGGCAGGAGGGGTGGCTGTGGCGGTGAGGACAACTGTGGCAGGAGGGGTGGCTGTGGCGGTTGGGACAACAGTGGCAGGAGGGATGGCTGTGGCGGTTGGGACAACTGTGGCAGGAGGAGTGGCTGTGGCGGTGAGGACAACGGTGGCAGGATTGGTGGCTGTGGCGGTGAGGACAACGGTGGCAGGAGGGGTGGCTGTGGCGGTGAGGACAACTGTGGCAGGACGGGTGGCTGTGGCGGTCAGGACAATGGTGGCAGGAGGGGTGGCTGTGGCGGTTGGGACAACGGTGGCAGAAGGGGTGGCTGTGGCGGTTGGGACAACGGTGGCAGGAGGGGTGGCAGTGGCGGTGAGGACAATGGTGGCAGGAGGGGTGGCTGTGGCGGTGAGGACAATGGTGGCAGGAGGGGTGGCTGTGGCGGTGAGGACAATGGTGGCAGGAGGGGTGGCTGTGGCGGTGAGGACAACTGTGGCAGGACGGGTGGCTGTGGCGGTCAGGACAATGGTGGCAGGAGGGGTGGCTGTGGCGGTTGGGACAACGGTGGCAGAAGGGGTGGCTGTGGCGGTTGGGACAACGGTGGCAGGAGGGGTGGCTGTGGCGGTCAGGACAATGGTGGCAGGAGGGGTGGCTGTGGCGGTCAGGACAATGGTGGCAGGAGGGGTGGCTGTGGCGGTAGGGACAACGGTGGCAGGAGGGGTGGCTGTGGCGGTGAGGACAACGGTGGCAGGAGGGGTGGCTGTGGCGGTCAGGACAATGGTGGCAGGAGGGGTGGCTGTGGCGGTGAGGACAATGGTGGCAGGAGGGGTGGCTGTGGCGGTAGGACAATGGTGGCAGGAGGGGTGGCTGTGGCGTAGGACAAGGTGGCAGGGTGGCGTGGCGGTAGGACAATGGTGGCAGGAGGGGTGGCTGTGGCGGTGAGGACAATGGTGGCAGGAGGGGTGGCAGTGGCGGTGAGGACAATGGTGGCAGGAGGGGTGGCAGTGGCGGTGAGGACAATGGTGGCAGGAGGGGTGGCTGTGGCGGTGAGGACAATGGTGGCAGGAGGGGTGGCTGTGGCGGTGAGGACAATGGTGGCAGGAGGGGTGGCAGTGGCGGTGAGGACAATGGTGGCAGGAGGGGTGGCAGTGGCGGTGAGGACAATGGTGGCAGGAGGGGTGGCAGTGGCGGTGAGGACAATGGTGGCAGGAGGGGTGGCTGTGGCGGTGAGGACAACGGTGGCAGGAGGGGTGGCAGTGGCGGTCAGGACAATGGTGGCAGGAGGGGTGGCAGTGGCGGTCAGGACAATGGTGGCAGGAGGGGTGGCAGTGGCGGTCAGGACAATGGTGGCAGGAGGTGTGGCAGTGGCGGTGAGGACAATGGTGGCAGGAGGGGTGGCTGTGGCGGTGAGGACAACGGTGGCAGGAGGGGTTGCTGTGGCGGTTGGGACAACAGTGGCAGGAGGGGTGGCAGTGGCGATCAGGACAATGGTGGCAGGAGGGGTGGCTGTGGCGGTCAGGACAATGGTGGCAGGAGGTGTGGCAGTGGCGGTCGGTGCTGAAGCAATTTCCATCTGAAGAAGGAATGTCACAATGATATTGAAATATTATGAATGAGGACAAGCTAACATAATAGTTGGTCTTACATGTAAAGATACATAACTTTTACGTACATTTCCAGCACTCGCCAATATGGGTATTTGTCGCATGATTCGGCTAATGTATTAGCCAACTAACTAGTACTATTTAGAAGAAATTGCATATAATACTTAAAATTTACTACTTATCTATACCCTACAATTGCTTGCATACTGTGCTCTGTGCAGGAAGGTAGTGGCTGGGTTGTGTACACAGGTTGTCTTTGTGTTTTCACTCACCTTTAGATTTATCCAAATCTTCGACCTCATGCTCCTCCTCACTTTTGTCACATTCCAGTTTTTGAGATTGTGTGCTGTCCATGGCCCCGGTCATATGGCACTAAGGTGGTGATTGGGCAGCATCTTGTCGAGAGTGTAGTCTTTGTCCCGGAGGCAAGGGAAAAGTGTAATCAGCCGTTCCCTTACCTTCGGGAGTGGGGTCTCTAGCAGTACAGACAACCTCTTCGCTTTATAGAAGACGTTGCTTTCTGCAAAATGTTACTGTTGGTATGAACATACAGTATCATATTACATAACTTACATAATGTTTAGAAAATTCATTGTCACTATTTAGAGACAAACACATCTTTTAATTACACTTTTTGTGGAACATAAACAATGAAAATGGCTGTTGTTTGTGTGACATCTCTTTCATTGTGCAATTTCAATTTGCTAAGGAATTTTTTTGAAAAAGCCTCACCATTATAACTTTTACTGACATAAGTGTTAGTATATATTGCAACAAGATGTCTGTAATACTTGTTACTAAATGTCTTACCTCGAAACAAACGCTGCTCTGTTCTGTTTAATCGTGTAGCCAGTTGTGGTAGTAGTGTAAATTCTAATATAATGTTTCGTCTGTTTCGAATTGGTGTGTTGTTGACGCGTTCCTGTGTGAAGTGTTGTAACCTGGAAACACAGTTGTTATATAATAATGTACAAGCGATGTATATAACAGAATAAAAGAAATTTAAGGATGATCTTTTATCATTAATAACAATTCAGATTTCTTGCAGAAAGTAATATGTGAATACCAGGGATAGAAATAACTCCAAAATCTAGGTAACCATCCGGGCTACCAGCATGAAATTTCTGGTAGCCCTCACCCATATCTGGTAGCCCAACATTTCTTAATAAATTACTTTGTATATAACTCGCTAACTAAATTGTGGGCAGAGGGATATTTTTATTGAAGCACTGAGATGAGACCCACTCACCCAGTTTCTAAAATAGTCCTTTTGACCTGCAACATTGTAACAAGCAATTTATACACATTATGTAAAGTATCTCAGAACTAGTTGTCCATGCCTGTGCACGTGAGGCTGGCTATCAAGGGCCATTCGTATCACTGAAATGATTACACATGATATGTGAGGATGTAGTAAAGACAGTAAAATTAATACTTACTGTGAAACTAAATCAAAATTGTCTGCATCGTCATGTTGGTGTTCTTGCTGTTGAGCTTGCGTGTTTTGAATTGCTGTCAAAGTGTTGTTAAAATCTGTTAAAATGCGGTTTAATCTCGGTCTCATATCCATATTTTCCCGCGCAATATTATTCATTAAAATGCCACAAGAGGATGACTGGTTCGCTGTCTCCCGCTAGAGGTGCAACTGATTCCCATTGTAGGACCTCTGAATGTGTCAGCCGAACCGGCCAGTCAGTTGTGTGCAGGGCATAGATATAAATAGAAAATACCAATAGAACTATAAGGGAAAGATTAATGATTTAACTCTGATGCGGGTGCTAAAACTGGGTTACGGGTAACCCAGTTTTCAGTTGCACGGAACGTGCTGCCGTGTCAAAGGTCACTGCATGTAACCTAGTTTTCGGGTTGCGCGGAACACGCTGCCGTGTCAAAGGTCGCTGCATGTAACCTAGTTTTGCGGTGCTATTGACCAATCAGGATCGATGCAATATGGTTTCTAGGTCGTGCTCGATGCACCGTACGAACCAATGAGCTCGACGTTTCAGTGATACGAACGGCCCTTGATAGTTAGCGCACCCCAGTCTCAGACACATCACGTCCGCAAAGCCAAAGGCAATCACCCACAATGTCTTGCGATTTGCGAATATGTCCCCAAAACTAAGGCTACATCATTAGTTTTGATTTTGTATAATGCAGACTTATTTGTTTTAAGCTTAAATAAAAAAAAGTATTGCTAATTCTTTCTATTTCGACTTCACAATGCACATGCAGGACGTCGCCTTTGGCTTTGCGGCTCTGAATCTGGCATGCGCAGTGTTGCCAAGTCCGCGGTTTTCCTGCGAAATTGGGCTAGTTTTAGACCTGTTCCGCGGAGGGGAAATAGCAGTTGCACTTGCAGGTTGCGGTTTTTTGGGCTTCCTTTTATGCACATGCCGCTATTTTTTGGCTAGTTTAGAAAGTGGTGGTTTTACATCATGTGTTACATTAAGAACCATCTTACTCTACGTCTCATAATACATACTGTGAACTACCAATTCCCAATGTCTTTGAATACAGACACACACATTGCCAACTCCAGCCTGGGCCACCCAGTTGTCCATAAATAAGGGTAATGATCATTCTCATGCACCAGGGTCGCTGCTGCTGATTACGTCAAAACCAGCTCTTCTCTTCATAGCGCTGTAGGCTTACATTTTTCCGGCGTTAGAAACGTTCCGGTTGACATTTCTGCGCAGGCGCGATATATGTAAAATCATCAATATGCAGCGAAAAGACAAAGCATTTATGATATAAATATTACGGGTTGTTCGTTAGGATGTATAAAGTTATTTGTCACAAATTAACATGAGGCAAACAAGTTTTGAGGCATATTTTGATAGCACCATAATCCGTGAGTGATTTATAAAAAACGTAATATTTTATTGCATTGAACAACATTTTAAGTAATCATCACAGGAAAGTTAACGAACAGCTCGTGCCATTTATACCAGTAATGCTTTGTTGTTTCGCTGGACATTGATGATTTTACATTTATTGTGCATGCGCAGAAACGTCAACCGGAACGTTTTTAACGACCGGAAAAATGTAAGCACGACAGCGCTACGTGTAACTAGCCCAACGACCATTAGCAGGAGGTTTCATACTGTTGCTGCTATTGCTGCCATTCACCAACGCCGCTGTAGTGCGGGTCTTCTCGACAATGAATATCGTCAAGACGAAGCTGCGGAATAGGATGCAGCAGGTCTTCCTGGAGAAAATCCTCCACGTGCGAGCATATATGTCGCGCCACAAGATCTGCTGCAGCAAGTTTTGTGCCAGACAAGACAATGCTGAGCCTCTTCACGGCCGAAATGTACCACCAGGAGGACGACGATTCCATGCTGGACATCTAGGACACCTGCCCTAGACCTAGTCTACACGAGTGTGGTGCAGCGCTGTGACAACACGTGCGAGCGATCCTGTGCACACGTGATTAAAATGTCAGTTTTGATAGTTTTAATGGGTTTGTTTTGATTGAATTTGTGATTGCGTGCGTACATGCCTGCTTGCCTGTGTGTGCCATGTGCATATACGCGTGTAGCCTACTTTAGGGCATATATGTGATTAAGTAGAGGGCCATTTATGTGGTGAATTTTGTGACGTTATGATGTACACCATGTCTATTTATAAACAAGCATTTATAGTTCACCGTAGAACAGTAGGTGGCGCTCAACTGCAAGGAATGGTGGAAACATCCACTCATCATTAGGTAAATACTTTGTGCGTGACGTATTTGAAATGCATTTCCCTCTTTTTAAGTCTTTATCGGTAGGGGTGTCACTGGCAACATTTAAAATGTATAATTTATAATTATTTGGGGGGTTTTGCCGCTAGTTTTGGGCTAGTTTTCGAGGGCCATTGGGCTAGAAATATTATTTTGACCTGGCAACACTGGGCATGCGCCAACTGCTCGCGCCCTGTGTCGACATTGGCTTATTAACGTCGGCTCGACGGCATTAAATTGATCTAAAACACAATTTAAAAAATATTTATATCTTACTTCTCTGTACCGGAGATGATGTAGAATGATATTCCGAACACATACACATCAAAAAGGTCGTGATACCGTTTTGAAAATACCCTAATAATTAGAACACTTAAGTTTTAACTGGAAGATTACCAGCGTTACCTACACCACACACCGCCACCGGTACCTAACCTAAGTCGGCTAAGCATAAGACCACGTAAGCTAATAACGTTATAACCACAGTATATACAAACTAGTTATTTAATAGAACCCTGTCTAGTGCTAGAAAAACTAGAAGTTGAAGAAAATACACAGAGTTCAACTTACCGGCGAAACAAATCACAAATGTCACTGCGAATGGCGCCCTGCTAAAAACAGCACGAAAACACAAGTTGAAAGAAAACGTTACCCTGGTGCCGAGTAAACGAGACGCACTGCTGCGATAGCGCGCTCGCAGAACATCGCGGTAGTAGAGGGAGACAGTTCACACTCTGTATATCTCAGGAGTGCCACAGGGATCGGTTCTGGGACCATTTCTGTTCCTGGTCTATTACGACGATGTTGGATATGGCGTCAGGGCCAGCCTGCGAACTTCACCGACGACTCCACCCTCTATTCCAGCATCAAGACCCCATCTGATGTAGATATTATTTATGATCTCCAGACTCAGGAACACATGAGGAATGGAAGTCTAGGAACATAAGTGGCAGGTGTCATTTATAGTCGGAAAATCCCAGCTACTGACCAACATCAAGACAAAAACAGGATCCCGACCAGCTACACTCTCCAACAACAACTCTGCAGAAAGGCGCATATGCCAAACAGGCATCGAACTGATGGAGACTCGATCTTCACTGGGGCACAAAAAGTAGACCGAAAATCCCCAGTTGCAAAAGCAAACATACTCAGCGCCCAAAGAAGTACGATAGGATGTTCCAGCTCCGTCCATGCCCTTACAAAAAAGAGCCAATGGTATACCATTGCTTACCATTGAATACCATTCAGTATCAATTATATTTCAGCAAGACTCAGAGGTACTCTCAACGGTAATTTAAAATACCATTCAATACCACTGAACGGTACAAAGAATTCAAAATACCATTAATAAAACCATTTCGATACCATTCAAATACCCTTGGCCATAATACCCCCTAGGTCGATTCAATGGTATTTGAATGGTATTTTTTGTAAGGGCAGACACGCTGCTTCAAAGGCCTAGCCCGCCCAGTCCTAGAGTAAATGCGCTGGCGGTATGGGATCCCAATCAGCCACAACACTTTGTCTTGAAAATCCTCCCTGGTGACCTGACCGACTGCCACGCAACAGCCATGCAATCACAATGCGCAACATTCTAGAACCATTATATCTTTCGATTATCATTATATGTTATTAATTAATTATTAATTGTTATTATTCCAACCATTTGTTTACTAAACTAAACTGCAACTTAAAAATATCTTAACATTTTAACTTTAATATCTCTTAACGTTGTTAACCTTCTAACTTCTAATTTTTTTTATTATATCATCCATTAATAAAAAAGTTAGTTTTTATACCTGTTTAAAATTTGTTCTCGATTGCCGGGTTTCCCACAATACCGCGAAGAAATAAAGAAAGAGAAAAAAGAAAGGAAGAAAAGACAGTGTGGATTAAGACATTCGTTTGCCCTAGTCACACAAAACTTTCGTGGGCACTGTGTAAACCTATTCAAAATCATTCAAGAAAAATGTCAATAGTTGTATAATTACACAGATATATTGGATACGGATATAATACCATGAAGAAAGAAAGTGGCGGATTAAGATATGTTCGGGCCTTAGGCATTCGGCACATGTTGGGGCACCCGGTAAACATTATGCAAAGATATTGAAGTTAAAATGTCAATATTTATAATTACACAGATACATACATATATATATATATATATATATATATATATATATATATATATATATATATATATTATATATATATATATTATATAGCATTATTTCTTTTGGAACATTTTAATGGACACTTGCAACGTTTCGAACCAGCATTTGTGGATCTTTATCATGCACTGGTGCTGTGTGTGATGTGCCGTGTACATAGGACATGTAACCTTCATTGGCCAAACTTTGTCGTGCTCACGTCGTTTTCGCCATTATTATAATAGTTTTGCTTAAATTATATGTTAGTGGTTTAGTTCCACCATTCAAATTCATCACGAGCGTATTTATATGTCTTAGCGCATGTTTGAAACCCTAAAACAGCCGCAGTGTAAGTCTAAACCGCTGCAATCATCCGTTACCGCGGTGAGCAATATCGTGCTCAGCGTACATGTTGATGCAAAACAGTTAGCTGTTTGGGCCTCACAAGTGTGCGGAGACTCAGTGTATAATCAATATGGCTGGAATGATGCTGAATGAAGGAATTAAAGCAAGTGAGTGTCGGACGACACTAAGACCGAGAATGTGACAGTGTCTTTCGTAGCTGGCTTTCAACAAGGCTGGCTAACTATTGGCGGTGTGTCAAAGCGGAATTGCACTTTACCCCCGGGAGATGTTGACAGCGGCAAACACACACGCACACGCACACGCACACGCACACGCACACGCACACGCACACGCACACGCACACGCACACGCACACGCACACGCACACGCACACGCACACGCACACGCACACGCACACGCACACGCACACGCACACGCACACGCACACGCACACGCACACGCACACGCACACGCACACGCACACGCACACGCACACGCACACGCGCGCCCACACAAACACAAACACAAACACGCGCGCGCGCACACACACACAACACAAACACCCACACACACACACACACACACACACACACACACACACACACACACACACACACACACACACACACACACACACACACACACACACACACACACACACACACACACACACACACACACACACACAACACATATACACAAACACACGCAAGAGCGCGTTCATACGCACTGATTCATTCATTCACATGCGCACACACAAACAAACATACACATACTCACACAAGAGCGCACGCACACACACATACACGCACGCACGCACGCACACGACGACAGTGACACGTGTGCACCATCGATCATCTGTTAATTCAAACTTTTCGATACTGAGTTAAAATGTATTTAAAACCACATTAGAATCTGGAGAAAAAAATACTTGCAACCAAAAACTTTTTGAACACAATTGGTCGATGGATAGACATACTATTTTTGTTGGGTAGGTATTCCACTAGACCGTTGCAATTTAGCTTCGCAATGTTGTCATTAACGTGTCACATATACGTTTTGAAGCAGACGTGTCCCCACCGGATACACCTACCGCCATGAACATTCTGGAGTTGTCGACGTCGCAGCGAACATGTATCAAATGCACTACCTCCTCCCTCTCTTGTATACACAAGTGTATCATATCTGATGACTGCGAAATTATGAATGTCGTCATGAAAATATGTCAACACCTTCCATTGCAACGTCGTGTCGTGCTGAAGCCACATCTCTGTCATTTGTGCACTCCCGCAAGACTAGGCCGGCCGTAAGTGCAACTACGCCATTTCATGTTGTGGTTTGTTACTAAAAAGTAAGGGTGTTATTTTGCATGGTGACATCACGACAAAACATTGTCTGTTTCCAACAGAAATTAATAGGTGCCATGATGGAAAGTGTTTTCTGGAAAACTGAAGAGTGCTAATTGCACGAAATTTCTAAGGTACTTTATATATTGTCTAACACACTATTTATTCGAATGCACACGCGCACACACTTGCTCGCGCATACAAACACACACGACGTATTCGCTCGAGTATAGCCCTTCGTAAGTTCCTCGGGAATAGCTTTCTTCTATTTTCACGGGGAGGATAGTTTCCCGTAAGGCTACTTATGTAATTGTAGGGTCAAAAAATCTAGGAGTTTTTAAGACAACACATCCACGCACTCACGCACGCACACGCGACAGCTCACGCCAACGCAGGCACACATAGCCACGTATGCACACACACACACACACACACACACACATACACACACACACGCACGCACGTATGCACGCACGCACGCACGCACGCACGCACACACACACACACACACACACACACACAGCTACTGTATGAAATAGCGCATGCGTAGACGGGCACAACAAATCCAGGAAGTTGTACACTGCGCAGCTGCGAACTCGCACAATTAGTGGTCACGTGATTGCGGTTTCCGCCCAACAACGAGTATACCAAGTCGAAGTGGATTCGCGGCAGATCAGTTTTCTAAATTTCTTCGCCTTTTTATTGTTCTACGATTTTAATCTGCTCGTATGCCCTTATCATTACATCTCTCCAATGCTGTTTAAGTAAACGGCCACGATAACGTCGAGAGGTGGACTACAAGCATGGTAGTCGATCAATGGGGGACGCGTCCCCCCACTTCTCAGCCGGAGGGGGACAGCATATGATATGTCCCCCGCTTTTTAGTTCAGTGGTTAGCTAGCATATCAGGCTCAGGGAAGACATGGTATAGTAAGTAAGTAAAAGCTTAATTTCCTGATGGTAACCATGTGACGTGGTAAGTAACACACGCACGCACGCACGCACGTACGCTCGCACGCACGCACGCACGCACGCACACACAGACACACAATAAAACTTGAGATAAAATACATAGTTTACAATAATACTAATAAAATCATAATAGTAATAAATAAATAAGAAATATGTAATTAAACCGTAATTATATTTAAAAAAATTACAGAACCCTGCCGAGTGCTGGAAACAACAAGAATAGGGGCCGAGGTTATAAACCTGTAGGGTAACCTGGGGCAAAACGGCCACTGGGGGTAAAACGGCCCCCCTCTTATCTGCCAAACGAGTCTCAGGTCTCAGGTTGTTTACTCCAAACAGCCCAAACTTGGGCTAACGCAGGAGTTTGTAGTGCTTCTTGTGTGCATGCGTTTGGTTGTATGTATGTATGTTTGTTTGTTTGTTTGTTTGTTTGTTTGTTATAACTTGTTTGTTTGTTTTACAGGCAATTTAGGTGATTGGGTGTTGGGAAGGGGAGGTTCATTATTGCTGCTTGAAAAGCTATGGGATTTTCTATTGCAGTAATGTGTGGTGGGATCATGTTCCAGATGCGAATTGCACGGGGGTAAAAGGAGAACACTGCAGTGTTGATGCGGCACCTGGTGGCGATGTAATGGCCACGGTTTTTTGATGGTTTTAGTAGGCCCGGTGGTGGTGTGATGTTGATTATGTTATTTAAAATTTTGTAAAATGTCATTGCTTGTTTGATAATCCTGCGTCGCTCAAGAGTGGGCCATCCAAGGGTGGCTATTAGGTCTGTTGTGGCTGTTTGGCGTCGATGGTAGTTTTTGACAAATCTGGCTGCACAGTGCTGTACCTTTTCAAGATGTTTAATTTGGGTAGTGGTGTGTGGATTCCATATAGGAGAGGCATATTCAAGTTTTGGTCGGACTAGCATGTTATAGGCCGTTTCTTTTACATTAGGTTTGCATGGTCCGAGGGTTCGTTTGATCATACCTAAAACTTTTGATGATTTGGAAGCTATGTCAGTGATGTGATTCGCCCAGGTTAGTTTAGTATCTAATTTTATTCCAAGATATGGGTGGCTGGAGACTGTGGAGAGTGGCACACCACAAAGGGAATACGAATGTAGTCTGGGTTTGGTTTTGTTTGTTATTGGGAGGTGCACACATTTGGGGATGTTAAACTCCATTTGCCATTTGTTGGACCATGTTTGTAGTTGGATCAGGTTAGATTGGAGGATGTTGTTATCTGTTTCAGATTTGATTATGCGATAGATGATGCTGTCATCAGCAAAGAGCCGTATTGGAGATTGAATGTTGTTGTTTATGTCATTTATGTATAGCAGAAAAAGAACTGGTCCTAGGACTGAGCCCTGTGGTACTCCAGATGTAACACATGTATTATCCGACAGGGCGCCGTTGACTGAAACTCTCTGTTTTCGGTGCGAAAGAAATGATTTTATCCAGTTTTTTGTGTTTCCAGTTATTCCATAGAAGTTTTTTTTTTTTGACTTTGTCAAAGGCTTTGGCGAAATCAAGCAGGATGGCATCTATCTGTGACTTGTTATCCATAGCTGTTATCCAGTCATGGACTGTCTCGATGAGTTGGGACTCACAAGACAGCCCTGACTGGAAACCATGTTGAAAGTGGAGGAGGATGTTGTGTTTGTGTAAGTGTTTCCACATGTTGCTAAGGATAATGTGCTCCATCACTTTGCAGAGGATGCATGTTAATGAAATGGGTCTGTAATTGGCAGGGTCTGATTTGAGGCTCTTTTTGTGTATTGGTGTTACTAGTGCCTGGAGCCAGAGTGAACACAAACTAACGTTGAATAGTGGAACATGATGCTGCTATCTAGCGAATATTCTTACCGACCGCAAGGCCAAAAGCTATTAAAAGTAAGTTCACAAACCTTTTTTAAAGTTTTGCATACCCTGTGATCTAATAATCACTTTTCGGTCAAATCGATGCTAACATGTCCACCGTGTGACGATAAGCCAGCGACTGGTACTAATGCACTTACATCTATACACGTTTTCAATTACTTTAATCGAAATGGGAGCGATATTAAAGGATTACATGTGAAGGTGAAAAAGTCAGCACTGTAATAATGCACAGTAAGACGGCCCTGTCAGAACGGGGCAAAACGGTCCCGGGGGCCGTCTTACCCCGCCATGCAGTACAAATATGGTATGTAAACGTAATAAAGCTGTGATGTATTTATAGCATACACAATAATTTAAGTAAAAAGTGAAAGAAAGTCGACGAAAGCAGCGATGAAGAGGAATGGCCGTGTTTGGTGTGCGGAGAACCATTCAGTTGCAGTCGGCCACGAGAAGTCTGGGTTCAATGCCAAGAATGCAAGAATTGAGCTCACAGTGAGTGCACACCAGAGCTCTCGTATTTCGTGTATCCCAACCGCGAGTCAGAGTGTGATTAGACAATAGAATATCTGCAAGCCATTCGTATACAAAATGTAAATTATTTGAAGGCATGTGATGATGCAAATTCCAAAGTTAATGAGTGCTTTCAGTGAAGAGTGTAATGATAATGCAGAATATTGCTTCTAATGACAACTGTAATTTTTTGGCATATTATAATTAATGATGAATGGTTTCAATTGAAGATTAGGCTATTGTATCTGCCGCGAAGTATCTGCATGCCATTACTTTAGTATAATATGTTCAACACTATAGTGATTTTAAGGCCTGTGATGATGCAGATGCCAAAGGTGATCGTAATGTCGAATAATACTGACAGAAGCTGATCGGTAGGAAACCGGGATGTCCCGGGTGTAAGACCAATAGAGCGGGAGAACTGTAGAAGTGCAACAAATATTATCAGTATTAGGTGACCGTGTCGTATTATCGAAGAAGCAATAGAAGACGGACATAACAATTATGAGTCTAATGTAACTCACGATGAGTGATGCGGAGTGGTGATTATTTCTGTTCACGATGAGTGATAATAATAGTAGTAGTTAATGACGGTTTAAATCAATAATGGATAAAACACATTGTTTTATATCATTACAACGGTTAAACCTAATATTAGAGTAAACAGGCGAGGGGCCGTTTTACCCCAGGCGAGGGGCCGTTTTACCCCAAACATGGGGAAAAACGGTTTTATTGGAGCACATTTTATACTTGCTATAACTTACGTTTTGGTTATTCAATCGTTCAGAAACATGTGTCATACACAAAGTATATATACCTCAAAACTATTACTGCACAATTATGCATCGAAACGTTATGGATACAAAAATACACAACTTTTCTCTTAGGGGGCCGGGCTGCCCCAGGTTACCCTACTCGGTGCTCCTGCTCCAACTCCGCAAATGTCGTAAGAATCGATCGGCGGTTGATCGTGAATTTTTGTTGCCAAATACTAGCGGTAAACGAATGGTCCCCGTCGCTGAAAAAATGACACCAAAACATAAATGTTGCCGCTTTAGTAGTTTAGGACAGTTATGTAGAATTCGGACCTACCTAAATTTTGCCATTATAACTTCATCTTTGACAACATTTGATACTTGAATTTTATAAATCAATCAGTTAACATCATCTCACGCATAGTTATGTTATATAAACAGCGCATCTTATGATCTTAGCATACTTTCAAGGACGAAAAGACTGCGCGGTCGGCCTAAACAAACTGGTTATCGCTCATTCCATGTGCTCGGCGCAGTAACACATGCATTGCTGCGCTTGCGACTGGCACAAATCGGAGCGCTATCTGGGTATCAAAATGCAATATTTATGAAACATAAATATACATGGGAATGCTGATTGATCATGTTTAGAATTAGAGTTTGTGTTAGGTATCCAGTAGGCTAATATACAGTTATAAAGGCAAAATTGAGGTGGGTCCGAATTCTACATAAAAATTATCATATGTGCCCGTTTTAGTTCAGTAAACAGAGCAGTTTTAGCACAACACAGTGTCTTTCAGAACATTCGTGTTATACTAACTCTTCAAACTGATCGACAACACCTCGACATAACTCATAAGCGACTCGTTGGCTTAAATTGAGCCGCGTTTTCTCTAAAAAACGAAATCGACCAATTTCTACGGTTAGTTGCCATCTTTGTCTTTGACATTGTTTGTCTGAGAAATGTCGTTGAGCGCACTCTTGACTTGAGTTCTGTGACCTCCGTGAGAATTAGCATGGTTTGAAACATGAAATTCTGAACACGGAGCATCGAATACAGTGTCACGTGAGTGGCGTTGAGTGACGTCATAGACAGAACGTGACTTGGCAACTAATGACGTCAAGGAAACATTCATGGAAACATTCGGCGTTTCGGTTCATCGGAAGTGATTTGCCAAAATTGATAAAACAGCGTTAGTTACAATTAATGGAGCTGTGGCCTGTGTCAGTATTGACGAAAACGTGGTTGAAGTATTGGACGTTCATAGTCACGATAGCCCATACAGAAAAAACTCGTAACGCGTACAAATTACAGTATGAGGCAACTATGCGACCGACGGTGAGTAAATTGAATATATCACTTATCAGTTTGTTGATATTAGTGTAGTACTCAAGATAACAACATATACTACAGTTCTGATAAGAGACTGGTACGCCCTATATTATGTATACAGTATGCCTAGGGCTCGGCTATGTTTGAAAAATTGTACGCAAGCGCGTTTGGTATGAACTCATACAGATCTTACAGTTTATTGCAACACCGTGGCGTGATTATAATTATAGCCGGAACTAGCTCCCTGCGCATGACATTAATACAATAGAGACAGGCACTCTGACAATAAAGTGCACACTTTATGCAATATTTAATTGGCATTGAATATTTTGGAGTACTTATATCATATAATTAAGTGCCCATGGCCTTGATTCCGAACCAATTTCAATTCTTAAATATGTGTAACTAACTTGTAATAGGTGTACTGTAGTGTAGCTACTTAGCCTACTGGCAAATTTTTGTTAACATAATATACTTTTCTCTGAAATTATATGTTCTAGTCTATCATCATAATACACGCACACACGCACGAGCGCGTGCGAATTTGCATTTCTGTTTAAATAATAAGAATGATAACCTTAATCGGCCTACCCGGAAATTAATTATTGAAAGATCGCATGGCCAGTCCCTTGATGGTGATGCAGTGACGCCGCCATTGGGGCGACTGGTGACACTGGTGACGCGGCCGATGAAGCCGCGTCACTGCGGACAGTCACATTCTGTCAGTCTTCGCCACGGTCAGTGCGATCAATTCACCAATCACATTCTGCTATTCCTCCCCTCCGTCACGGTCAGTGCGATCAACTCACCAATCACATTTTGTGACTCTCCCCCTCTGTCACAATCAGTGCGATCAACTCACCTATGACATTCTGTCAGTCTCCCTCTCCGCCACGGTCAATGCGATAAACTCACCAATCACATTCTGTCAGTCTCCCCGTCCGTCACAATCAGTGCGATCAACTCACCAATCACATTCTGTCAGTCTCCCCGTCCGTCACGGTCCGTGCGACCAACTCACCAATCACATTCTGTCAGTCTCCCCGTCCGTCACGGTCCGTGCGACCAACTCACCAATCACATTCTGCCAGTCAGATTCTGCCAGTGAGCCACCGGGACCTATGAGACACCCCTTTTAGTAAAGTTTTACTCCGTATTGCAATACAGTAGAAACATCTACCCACCATCCATGGAACTACTAAACGTGTAAGCACTGACCTATAGGACCCCAATGGGTGGCTCATCGGTCCCTTACCATGGGGACCAATGAGCCATCACGAACCTTGTTGCAAAAGTTGATACCAAGAAGAAACTCACGGAGACAACCAAACAAACTCATTGTTGTAATCAGCAGCTACAATGGCTCTAACAGCTTGGACGTTTTGGGATCAGTAGCTGTGGGGGTTGAAGGCGCCATGGCCAGTAATCTGAAAACTGGCTCATAGATCCCCAGTCTCCCCTACTCTTGGCGAAAATGCAGGGGTTTCTTCAATCAACAATGTCGATCTTTCTTGTAGCATTGTCACTTCTTTTGGTAATTTCTTTGATAATTCATAGTCAGAGAGGTAGACCAGTGGGCTTGACACACGTGATCATCTCCGCTCTCGCACATTTTGGTTTTTCTTGCCCGATTCACGCCGGAGGAGGCTTGGCGAAGTCCCCAGTTGAGGCGTTGCCGGTGGCGTTGGAGGGTGGATTTATCGTCGGCTTGATCGAAGTCTGTGGTTCTAGTGTCTAAGTGTTTGGTGGATCACTACACTTCCGGATGTGCACACAGTTGCACCAGTAAGAGCCATTAGGGGTGTTTACTTGGGTTTACGACCTCTCACCCAGTGTTGCTACGACAGTTCCTCTCTTCTGTCCTAGACGGAAGGGTTTCAGTCGAACGGAATCTCCTTCGTCCAACACAGGTTGTACCTGTAGCTCCTCTGTTGCAGTGGTAGGCCCGTATCGTCTGAGTGTGCTTCAGTTTAATATGTGCTGGGCTGGGCTACTGCCTGCTCCTTGTGTAGGGGTGTTGCGGATCTTCAGCATCGCCATGAGTGGGTCGGTTTGTCTTCTCTTGCACTCATCCATCCTGTGCTTGGCAGCTTTCACACTTGACTCTGCTTTACCATTTGCGTTTGCATGCCCGGTGCAGCTGTCCAGTGTTCAATGTCCCATTTTGCGGTAAATTCGCGGAATTTGTCGACGGTGTACTGAGGTCCATTGTCGCTGACTACGGTAGAACGATTTCCCCAGCTAACGAAATGTGATTTTAGAACATGAATCATTGCAGTCGTCGTGTTGTAGAGTATGTCAGCTTCCCACCAGCCACTGAATTAGTCGATGATGAGCAAATACTGTTTGTCGTACCAGTTGAACAGATAAGTCCGCAGCTTTTCTCTAGGACGCGTTGCTTCGATCGGCATGTTGGATATAGATTTAGCCAGGCTCTGGCAAGCATCGCAGTCATCAACGATTTGCTTGCATCAGTGCTGTACCGAGGCCAGTGCTCATCTCCCAGTTCCCAGTGGCAGTCCTGGCGAGTCAGCCGTCGTATTGGCTCCATGATAGTGGAGAGTCTAGGGAGACGTTTGGCCAGGGAAGTGACCACGCCTTGCAGACGGCGCACTGCTTCTACCTTAGAGCACACGCAGACTGGCTTCCACGTTCTTCACGTCCGATTTCAGTCTTTCGTCGGTCACAACATGGCATAAGAAATTTACTCTTGGCACGTACATCCAGTTCCTATTTTAGTGTGGCGTGTAGCGCTATTGGCACACGTCTTGGAGGACACCGCACTGGCTTCGTTCAGTCTTCAGGCTGACAGTGCCTGGTGGACATAGATAGATAGATATGAGAGATAGATACACAGATAGATAGGAGACACGAAACATAGCAGTAGTCATGACTCGTGATAGATGGATGGATGGATGGATGGATGGATGGATGGATGGATGGATGGATGGATGGATGGATGGATGGATGGGTGGATGGACGGATGGATGGATGGGTGGGTGGGTGGGTGGTGGATGGATGGATGGATGGATGTATGGATAGGATGGATGGATGGATGGATGGATGGATGGATGGATGGATGGATGGATGGATGGATGGATGAATGGATGAATGGATGGATGGATAGATAGATAGATGTTAGAAGATAGACATATGTTACATGAAATGTAGTGCCGGTGGTTAGGATAATTCAACCCAATAAAGGTTGAGGCCGGGGGGCGGCATGTCGGTGGTTAGGATAATTCAACCCGATAAAGGTTGAGGCCGGGGGGCGGCATGCCGGTGGTTAGGATAATTCAACCCAATAAAGGTTGAGGCCGGGGGGCGGCGTGCCGGTGGTTAGGATAATTCAACCCAATAAAGGTTGAGGCCGGGGGACGGCATGCCGGTGGTTAGGATAATTCAACCCAATAAAGGTTGAGGCCGGGGGGCGGCATGTCGGTGGTTAGTGTTAATTCAACCCAATAAAGGTTGACGCCGGGGGCGGCATGCCGGTGGTTAGGATAATTCAACCCAATAAAGGTTGAGGCCGGGGGGCGGCATGCCGGTGGTTAGGATAATTCAACCCAATAAAGGTTGAGGCCGGGGGGCGGCATGTCGGTGGTTAGGATAATTCAACCCAATAAAGGTTGAGGCCGGGGGGCGGCATGTCGGTGGTTAGGATAATTCAACCCAATAAAGGTTGAGGCCGGGGGGCGGCATGTCGGTGGTTAGTGTTAATTCAACCCAATAAAGGTTGAGGCCGGGGGGCGGCATGTCGGTGGTTAGGATAATTCAACCCAATAAAGGTTGAGGCCGGGGGGCGGCATGTCGGTGGTTAGGATAATTCAACCCGATAAAGGTTGAGGCCGGGGGCGGCATGCCGGTGGTTAGGATAATTCAACCCAATAAAGGTTGAGGCCGGGGGCGGCGTGCCGGTGGTTAGGATAATTCAACCCAATAAAGGTTGAGGCTGGGGGACGGCATGCCGGTGGTTAGGATAATTCAACCCAATAAAGGTTGAGGCCGGGGGGCGGCATGTCGGTGGTTAGTGTTAATTCAACCCAATAAAGGTTGACGCCGGGGGCGGCATGCCGGTGGTTAGGATAATTCAACCCAATAAAGGTTGAGGCCGGGGGCGGCATGCCGGTGGTTAGGATAATTCAACCCAATAAAGGTTGAGGCCGGGGGCGGCATGTCGGTGGTTAGGATAATTCAACCCAATAAAGGTTGAGGCCGGGGGCGGCATGTCGGTGGTTAGGATAATTCAACCCAATAAAGGTTGAGGCCGGGGGGCGGCATGCCGGTGGTTAGGATAATTCAACCCAATAAAGGTTAAGGCCGGGGGGCGGCATGTCGGTGGTTAGTGTTAATTCAACCCAATAAAGGTTGAGGCCGGGGGCGGCATGCCGGTGGTTAGGATAATTCAACCCAATAAAGGTTGAGGCCGGGGGCGGCATGCCGGTGGTTAGGATAATTCAACCCAATAAAGGTTGAGGCCGGGGGCGGCATGTCGGTGGTTAGGATAATTCAACCCAATAAAGGTTGAGGCCGGGGGCGGCATGTCGGTGGTTAGGATAATTCAACCCAATAAAAGTTGAGGCCGGGGGGCGGCATGCCGGTGGTTAGGATAATTCAACCCAATAAAGGTTGAGGCCGGGGGGCGGCATGCCGGTGGTTAGGATAATTCAACCCAATAAAGGTTGAGGCCGGGGGCGGCATGCCGGTGGTTAGGATAATTCAACCCAATAAAGGTTGAGGCCGGGGGCGGCATGCCGGTGGTTAGGATAATTCAACCCAATAAAGGTTGAGGCCGGGGGCGGCATGTCGGTGGTTAGGATAATTCAACCCGATAAAGGTTGAGGCAGGGGGCGGCGTGCCGGTGGTTAGGATAATTCAACCCGATAAAGGTTGAGGCAGGGGGCGGCGTGCCAGTGGTTAGGATAATTCAACCCGATAAAGGTTGAGGCAGGGGGCGGCGTGCCGGTGGTTAGGATAATTCAACCCGATAAAGGTTGAGGCAGGGGGCGGCGTGCCAGTGGTTAGGATAATTCAACCCGATAAAAGTTGAGGCCGGGGGGCGGCGTGCCGGTGGTTAGGATAATTCAACCCGATAAAGGTTGAGGCCGGGGGCGGCGTGCCGGTGGTTAGGATAATTCAACCCGATAAAGGTTGAGGCCGGGGGGCGGCATGCCAGGGGGTTAGGATAATTCAACCCGATAAAGGTTGAGGCAGGGGGCGGCGTGCCGGTGGTTAGGATAATTCAACCCGATAAAGGTTGAGGCAGGGGGCGGCGTGCTGGTGGTTAGGGTAATTCAACCCGATAAAGGTTGAGGCAGGGGGCGGCGTGCCGGTGGTTAGGATAATTCAACCGTAAGGTTGAGGCCGGGGGCGGCGTGCCAGTGGTTAGGATAATTCAACCCGATAAAGGTTGAGGCCGGGGGCGGCGTGCCTGTGGTTAGGATAATTCAACCCGATAAAGGTTGAGGCCGGGGGCGGCGTGCCAGTGGTTAGGATAATTCAACCCAATAAAGGTTGAGGCCGGGGGCGGCGTGCCGGTGGTTAGGATAATTCAACCCGATAAAGGTTGAGGCAGGGGGCGGCGTGCCGGTGGTTAGGATAATTCAACCCGATAAAGGTTGAGGCCGGGGGCGGCGTGCCAGTGGTTAGGATAATTCAACCCGATAAAGGTTGAGGCAGGGGGCGGCGTGCCGGTGGTTAGGATAATTCAACCCGATAAAGGTTGAGGCCGGGGGCGGCGTGCCCGTGGTTAGGATAATTCAACCCGATAAAGGTTGAGGCCGGGGGCGGCGTGCCGGTGGTTAGGATAATTCAACCCGATAAAGGTTGAGGCAGGGGGCGGCGTGCCGGTGGTTAGGATAATTCAACCCGATAAAGGTTGAGGCCGGGGGCGGCGTGCCGGTGGTTAGGATAATTCAACCCGATAAAGGTTGAGGCCGGGGGCGGCGGCCAGTGGTTAGGATAATTCAACCCGATAAAGGTTGAGGCCGGGGGCGGCGTGCCGGTGGTTAGGATAATTCAACCCGATAAAGGTTGAGGCCGGGGGCGGCATGCCGGTGGTTAGGATAATTCAACCCGATAAAGGTTGAGGCCGGGGCGGCGTGCCGGTGGTTAGGATAATTCAACCCGATAAAGGTTGAGGCAGGGGGCGGCGTGCCGGTGGTTAGGATAATTCAACCCGATAAAGGTTGAGGCCGGGGGCGGCGTGCCAGTGGTTAGGATAATTCAACCCGATAAAGGTTGAGGCAGGGGGCGGCGTGCCGGTGGTTAGGATAATTCAACCCGATAAAGGTTGAGGCCGGGGGCGGCGTGCCAGTGGTTAGGATAATTCAACCCGATAAAGGTTGAGGCCGGGGGCGGCGTGCCGGTGGTTAGGATAATTCAACCCGATAAAGGTTGAGGCCGGGAGGCGGCGTGCCGGTGGTTAGGATAATTCAACCCGATAAAGGTTGAGGCCGGGGGCGGCGCGCCAGTGATTAGGATAATTCAACCCGATAAAGGTTGAGGCCGGAGGGCGGCGTGCCAGTGGTTAGGATAATTCAACCCGATAAAGGTTGAGGCCGGGGGGCGGCGTGCCGGTGGTTAGGATAATTCAATCCGATAAAGGTTGAGGCCGGGGGCGGCGTGCCGGTTGTTAGAATAATTTAACCCGATAAAGGTTGAGGCAGGGGGCGGCGTGCCGGTGGTTAGGATAATTCAACCCGATAAAGGTTGAGGCCGGGGGCGGCGTGCTGGTGGTTAGGATAATTCAACCCGATAAAGGTTGAGGCAGGGGGCGGCATGCCGGTGGTTAGGATAATTCAACCCGATAAAGGTTGAGGCCGGGGGGCGGCGTGCCGGTGGTTAGGATAATTCAACCCGATAAAGGTTGAGGCCGGGGGCGGCGTGCCGGTGGTTAGGATAATTCAACCCGATAAAGGTTGAGGCAGGGGGCGGCGTGCCGGTGGTTAGGATAATTCAACCCGATAAATGTTGAGGCAGGGGGCGGCGTGCCGGTGGTTAGGATAATTCAACCCGATAAAGGTTGAGGCAGGGGGCGGCGTGCCGGTGGTTAGGATAATTCAACCCGATAAAGGTTGAGGCCGGGGGCGGCGTGCCGGTGGTTAGGATAATTCAACCCGATAAAGGTTGAGGCCGGGGGCGGCGTGCCGGTGGTTAGGATAATTCAACCCGATAAAGGTTGAGGGGGGCGGCGTGCCGGTGGTTAGGATAATTCAACCCGATGAAGGTTGAGGCCGGGGGCGGCATGCCGGTGGTTAGGAAAATTCAACCCGATAAAGGTTGAGGCCGGGGGCGGCGTGCCGGTGGTTAGGATAATTCAACCCGATAAAGGTTGAGGCAGGGGGCGGCGTGCCGGTAGTTAGGATAATACAACCCGATAAAGATTGAGGCCGGGGGGGCGGCATGCCGGTGGTTAGGATAATTCAACCCGATAAAGGTTGAGGCCGGGGGCGGCATGCCGGTGGTTAGGATAATTCAACCCGATAAAGGTTGAGGCCGGGGGCGGCATGCCGGTGGTTAGGATAATTCAACCCGATAAAGGTTGAGGCCGGGGGCGGCATGCCGGTGGTTAGGATAATTCAACCCGATAAAGGTTGAGGCCGGGGGCGGCATACCGGTGGATAGGATAATTCAACCCGTAAAGGTTGAGGCCGGGGGGCGGCATGCCGGTGGGTAGGATAATTCAACCCGATAAAGGTTGAGGCCGGGGGCGGCATGCCGGTGGTTAGGATAATTCAACCCAATAAAGGTTGAGGCCGGGGGCGGCATACCGGTGGATAGGACAATTCAACCCGGTAAAGGTTGAGGCCGGGGGGCGGCATGCCGGTGGGTAGGATAATTAAATCCGATCAAGGTTGAGGCTGGAGGCGGCATGTCTATCTATCTATTTAACTATCTATATTTGTCCCATAGCTTGAGGGGTGGAGGGACGACAGAATGACACGAAGGGTTTCCACACTTCTCTGTCCTCAGCTGATCCAGTAAGTTGATTGATATGATATACTATTGTACAAGCTCCCAGTGAGAAATCTACCACACAGGACAGCTTTGGTGTTATCCATACGGTAACCAAGCCATCGCATGCTGGTGCATGAAACACGTTCCAGGACCTCTGTGTTTGTGACCTTGTCCTGTCAGGATATGTCAAGGACGCGTTTAAAACAACGAAGATGAAAAGTATTCAGTCTCTTCTCTTGTCTTATGTTGTCCAGGCCTCACAGCAACAGATGAGAGTGCTAAGGACACATGCCTGGTAAACAGATAGTTTGCTGTTTTTCTGTTGAATCTCTTGTACAGCTTGGCCACAACTGCAGCGCTTATTAATTTCAGCATCTAGAGACAAATTACTTGTGATTGTTGAGCCTAGATATATGAATTGATCAACGACATCAAGTGTAACATTATCTATGTTTATTGATGGTGGTGCTATGACATCCTGACCCATAACGTTCGTCTTCTTGATACTGAAGTTCTTGTGAGTAAGTAGATACCCTCCGTGGATCAACCAAAGGCAGATGATAACATCATCGAAAAGAATAAGCCAGAGAATGTTGGAGCAAAAACGCGTCACTGTTTTACACCGTTGCGGATGTCACAGGAACGAGAGCACACTGAGTGGTTTTGGAGGACAACCAATTGTCTCTAACAAGTTGAACAAACCACTTCCGTCCATTAGGTCAAAGCTTTCACGAGGTCGATGAAGGCAATGCACAACGGTCGTCTTTGTTCTCGACATTTGTCGGACAGAGAATATCATGTCTATCGTTGATCTTTTACTTCTGAAGCCACATTGAGACTATGTATAGATGCGTTCAGCCGGGGTCTGTAGTCTAACCAAAGCAACACGTGCATAACCATTTCCTACGAAGCTCAGCAGGGAGATGTCGCGGTAACTGTTGTAATCAATACGACTCATTTGTTATTTCTATTATATATCAAGGTTATCTCTAGTTGATGATTATAATTTGTTCATTAGTGGATTATGTGCCAACGAGACTGTATGTATCGCTATGGCGAAGTTAGAATCGCATAATGTATGGTTCCGATACTATCAACTAACTCCGAAACTCGGTAAGACATCCCATACAATCTTTGCTAACCATGTAGGATGTGAAATCGTGTCATTGCTGTTGCAGGGCAAACACATTAAAGGGTTAACTTATCCAAATATATGGGCATTTATCTAGACTGTAAGTTGTCATGGTCTCAACATATTAAAGAACTCTGTTCTAAGATAAGCTATCTGAAATGCTCTAGCGTACTCGTTCATTTATGCTTATATAGTAAGGCAACCATAATAGTTCCGAAATATTTCCCCACGCTCATTTTGAAATTTAATTATATGGATCAGAGTATAAAACCAACTTAAATTAATTACAAGTACCACGTTTACTACTGAAAACAGCCCAGTAAAAAACGTCATAGTCTATTCCACCAATTTTATAAATTGGAAATTCATGAACAGAAGTACCACACAGGAAAACAATTACATGTTTCTGTATTAAATTACACAACTGGTGAAAATTCCATAAACGTACCTGGAGCCCGATTTGAAATAATTTACCTGTAGACATTAATAATTCGAAACTTTTAAAGAAGATAGCCAAGAGGTTTATAATTGCTATCAACAGGCATTAACGAAAGACATAAAATATAATTATAATATTGTTAGGAATTCGCTAATGATTTATAATATCATGTTGGTATTTGATATGTAGCTTTAATTTAGAAAGTCATTTGCCTGAAGTTACTACACTGTGTGTATTTTATAACCTCTTATGTTGTTATGATATATGTTTGTGTACGTCCGGATCGGCACTGTCGATCCTGCACAGCAACAACAATGGCCCAACGACGCCCTCTCGTCTCACACATTCAACGTACGTCGACTCTCGTCAGCGATGACACGAGGCCAGCTAGGTGAACATCTTGGCCGACTACACGTCGACATTTGTCTGCAGGAGATGAAATCGCCCGGTGGATTTGACGCACGGTCAGGCCACTATCGTCTCCTCGGCCTGCTGTCACTATCACGACACTACGGTCTCGCATTCGCCGTCGCTACGCATTCGGAAGAACGTATTGTGCGCTATTGGTCACTGTGTCACAGATTGGCAGTAACTCAATTGCACCAAATCAGTGCATTAGTTAACGACAATACTGTTTCGTATTTACAAAATATTTAATTATTTCACCAAAGTTTCTCTGACATTTTTATTTACCTTTATTTATAACATATAAATTTGTTTTATACGCCCTCAGTTTCAGGCAGCACACACACACGAACTAACGACGACTTCCAAAACGAAAGGTATTCAATGACTACTGCAATGACCATCGTAATGTCAGTGGACCTGTATTTTAGTCTCTCGTGAAGACATTGAATAAAAAAATAAACGACAAAATATCAATCAGTATCACCTCTCCCGAGCTGGCTCATGCGCAAATAGCACATCTAGTTGTGCGTCGTTCTCGTGTAGTCGCCATTGCTCCAGACTATGGTTTGTTCTTGGGATAAGGGCACACGAGGACGGAGTCAGTGATGTGAATGACGCCGTTCGTTGTTT
>JAODUO010001742.1:0-7500 GCA_025642075.2 Ridgeia piscesae
TACATTATCAGTTAAAGCATTATTGAGAATTATATTAAGAACGGGTCATACCTTCCGGTACTTGGCTTCTCGGTCTGTGCGACGCCATCACATGTCACAGGCTTCACGCATGCGCGACATGTTTCCAAACATCACGCATGCGAAGGATTTGTCATGGCTATACATGCTACACCGCGGATGTTCGACATAAACACACGCAAGCGCACATGCATGCGCGCACACACGCACACACGCTCACACGCACACACGCTCACACGCACCCACGCACACACGCACACACGCACGCACCACACACACACACACACACACACACACACACACACACACACAGTGATGTCCTCGGTGTTCGGTGATTACAGACACATTCACACATACACATACACCTACTCACACATATACACATATACACATATACACATATACACATATACACATATACACATATACACATATACACAAGATATGCGCACGCGCACGCGCACGCGCACGCGCACGCGCACGCGCACGCGCACGCGCACGCGCACGCCGACACGCACACGCACACGCACACGCACACCACAGCCACGCACACGCACACGCACACGCACACGCACCCACACGCACGCACACGCCACGCGCCACGCACACGCACACGCACACGCACACGCACACGCACACGCACACGCACACGCACACGCACACGCACACGCACACGCACACGCACACGCACACGCACACGGCCACGCACACGCACACGCACAACCACAACCACAACCACAACCACAACCACAACCACACGCACACGCACACGCACAACCACACGCACAACCACACGCACAACCACACGCACAACCACACGCACAACCACAACCACAACCACAACCACAACCACAACCACACGCACAACCACACGCACAACCACTCGTCCACGCGTCTCCATACAAATCACAAAACACCATGCAAGTACAAACGTACACACACTTTTAAGTAACCACATACGTGCGTTAACTAAATCGTGTTATATTCGAGACATGATATACGTTACATGACTGTGCAGGTGTCGATATAAGCCAATGTAGTCGTGAAGCGAACGACCCGCTTTTGGGGAAGGAGCGTGCCACTGGAATCGGCTTGAAACACATTGCCAACGTCCCGGGGGTGTGGGGATTCGTACCTGGGGTCAGAGCGGAAGAAACACAATGTTCAATGTGTGCAGGTGAAGATAGAGACAGGGGCAGAGAAAGAGACAGAGTCAGAGTCAGAGTCAAAAACACAGAGACAGGGACGGGGACGGGGACGGGGACGGGGACGGGGACGGGGACGGGGACGGGGACGGGACGGGACGGGGACGGGGACGGGGACGGGGACGGGCGGGGCGGGGGCGGGGGGCGGGGGACGGGACGGGACGGGGACGGGGACGGGGACGGGGACGGGGACGGGACAGGGACAGGGACAGGGAGAGAGGGAGAGGGAGAGGGACATGGACATGGACAGGGACAGGGACAGGGACAGGGACAGGGACAGGGACAGGGACAGGGACAGGGACAGGGACAGGGACAGGGACAGGGACAGGGACAGGGACAGGGACAGGGACAGGGACAGAGACAGAGACAGAGACAGAGACAGAGACAGAGACAGAGACAGAGACAGAGACAGAGACAGAGACAGAGAGACAGAGAGACAGAGAGACAGAGAGAGAGAAGAGAAAGAGAGAAAGAGAGAGAAACAGACACAGAGAGCGAGAGAGAGAGAGAGAGAGAGAGAGAAGAGAGAGAGAGAGAACAGACGAGAGAGAGAGAGAGAGAGAGAGAGAGAGAGAAAGAGAAAGAGACTGAGAAATGAGAGAAACTGAGAGAGGGTCAATGAGAGAAAGAGAGGTACAAAGAGAGACAGTGAGAGAGTGAGAGAATGAGAGAAAGAGAGGTACAAAGAGAGACAGTGAGAGAGTGAGAGAGAGAGAGAGAGAGAGAGAGAGAGAGGAGAGAGAGAGAGAGAGTGAGAGAGACAAAGTGAGAGAGAGAGAGAGAGAGTAAGTGAGTGAGTGAGAGAGACAGAGTGAGAGAGACGAGAGTGAGAGAGAGAGAGAGAGAGAGAGAGAGAGAAAGAGAAGAGAGAGAGAGAGAGAGAGAGAAGAGAGAGAGAGAGGCTAATGCTACACATTTCTACTCTTCCCATTTAACCAGTCCAGATTTAGGAATACTACTGTTGTTTACGACGCATAGTAACCCCATGTATTGCAGGAAACCGTTCGTTAACACAAGCAACGATACACTATTCTCATGTGATTATGTAAGCTGTTATTGTTTATTGTTGTTATGTTAATATCCAAACTCACATAGCTAAACCAGTAGTTTACTATGAACATGCTCGCTGAACGTTTTTGTTGCATGGTACTTGATACGGCAGTGTAACAGACGTTCACGCATACAAAAATACAGCTCTGCTTTCGAATCGAAGGGAATCATAAAAACCAACCCATGAGCGTTCTTATGCCAAGCAAAACTGGGAACGAAACGACTGAAATGTATCTAGATGTGTACTTGACGTAATATAAATCTACTTGGAAAAGTGCTCGATCAAATATACTTTGCCCCAATCCAGATGTATAAGACAGGTCGGTTCGTACTCACCTTTGTGACTGATACAAAATCACAGCTGTGACCGTTACCAGCAGCGGAATGACCCAGAAGAAAAGGATCATCCACTTTACAGAGTCGTCGATTGTATCTGCAATGCACAGTTTACATCAGTATATATCACCTGCAATTCACTTTTGACACGATCATAGGAGAAGCTTACTTCTAACACGATCTTTGTAGACGCCTACTTCTGACACGTGTTATGTTTTAGATTAATTTATATTATATATATATATATATATATATATATATATATATATATATATATATATATATATACGTACATATTTTTAGTAAAGGTTTTAATTTTATAATAATTTCTATAATTTACATACCAAGATTTAGTACTATACATTTTAAAAGCTGTGTTTACTTTATTTTAAATTTATTTACAAACACTGGTTTACTAGTGCATCTTACAACCAAACATTAATATGATTTATATTGATTTATATAATCTACAATTACATTTATTAATATATATTTAGTATTTAGTATATTTCTTGTGCAGCGCATCGATCCGCCATGCGGGAATTAGCGCTATATAAAAACTGTGTTATTATTATTATATTATCTTTGTAGATGCCTACTTCTGACACGATATTTGTTGACGCCTACTTCTGACACGATCTTTGTAGATGCCTACTTCTGACACGATCTTTGTAGACGCCTACTTCTGACATGATCTTTGTAGACGCCTACTTCTGACACGATCTTTGTAGATGCCTACTTCTGACACGATCTTTGTAGACGCCTACTTCTGACACGATCTTTGTAGATGCCTACGTCTGACACGATCTTTGTAGACGCTTACTTCTGACACGATCTTTGATGACGCCTACTTCTGACACGATCTTTCTAGATGCCTACTTCTGACATGATCTTTGTTGACGCCTACTTCTGACACGATCTTTGTAGATGCCTACTTCTGACACGATCTTTGTAGACGCCTACTTCTGACACGATCTTTCTAGACGCCTTCTTCTGACACGGTCATAGTAGACGCCTAGTTTTGACACGGTCATAGTAGACGCCTTTTTTGACACGGACATAGTAGACGTCTATTTTGGATACGGTCATAGTAGACGCCTATTTTTGACACGGTCATCGTAGAAGCCTACTTCTGACCCGGTCATAGTAGACGCCTATTTTTGACACGGTCATAATAGACGCCTAGTTTTGACACGGTCATAGTAGACGCCTAGTTTTGACACGGTCATAGTAGACGCCTTTTTTGACACGGACATAGTAGACGCCTTTTTTTGACACGGACATAGTAGACGCCTTTTTTGACACGGACATAGTAGACGCCTATTTTTGAAACGGACATAGTAGACGCCTTTTTTGACACGGACATAGTAGACGCCTATTTTGGATACGGTCATAGTAGACGCCTATTTTTGACACGGTCATCGTAGAAGCCTACTTCTGACCCGGTCATAGTAGACGCCTATGTTTAACACGGTCATAGTAGACGCCTATTTTTGACACGGTCATAATAGACGCCTAGTTTTGACACGGTCATAGTAGACGCCTAGTTTTGACACGGTCATAGTAGACGCCTACTTCTGACCCGGCCTATGTAGACGCCTATTTCTGCCACGGTCGTAGCAGACGTCATACTCACACTCGCACTTGAAGCCACGGAACCCCGGCTTGCAGACGCAGTACGGTGACTCCGTGTTATTGACGCAGGTGCCCCCGTTTTGACATCCGCATACGTTCATGAGCGTTGAAACGACGACTTCCTCTGTCGCATTGGTTGGAATCATTGTCGTGGCAGTGTCATTGAGTCGAGCACTTCAACGGTATAATGCAGTCAAGTCAAGTCAAGTCAAGTCAAGTCAAGTCAAGTCAAGTCAAGTCAAGTCAAGTCAAGTCAAGTCAAGTCAAGTCAAGTCAAGTCAAGTCAAGTCAAGTCAAGTCAAGTCAAGTCAAGTCAAGTCAAGTCAAGTCAAGTCAAGTCAAGTCAAGTCAAGTCAAGTCAAGTCAAGTCAAGTCAAGTCAAGTCAAGTCAAGTCAAGTCAAGTCAAGTCCAGTCCAGTCCAGTCCAGTCCAGTCCAGTCCAGTCCAGTCCAGTCCAGTCCAGTCCAGTCCAGTCCAGTCCAGTCCAGTCCAGTCCAGTCCAGTCCAGTCCAGTCCAGTCCAGTCCAGTCCAGTCCAGTCCAGTCCAGTCCAGTCCAGTCCAGTCCAGTCCAGTCCAGTCCAGTCCAGTCAGTCCAGTCCAGTCCAGTCCAGTCCAGTCCAGTCCAGTCCAGTCCAGTCCAGTCCAGTCCAGTCCAGTCCAGTCCAGTCCAGTCCAGTCCAGTCCAGTCACATCCAGTCCAATCAAATCAAATCAAATCAAATCAAATCAAATCAAATCAAATCAAGTTTAATTTCTTAACAACAACAACATTCCATAATAATAATAATAACAATAATGTTATTGTCCATTGTCCAGTTATAGAATGGATATGCATTTTGCACTTTGGAGAATGCATAAAAACACATACTTTAAACACAAAGTAATGCATGTATACAGTAAAATAAAGTATATAAATATGTAATCGGTAGCTGTAAAAATATATCAAATACTGGAAGAAATATGCTAAAACAATATAACAAAATTATAAGATCAAAAAAAAAATATATGTATCTCCTTCCTGTGGGAGAAGGGCGTAATGGTCGTGTAAGAAGTGGGTGGGGTCAGATAAGGTGATCGTTGCCATTTGCAGTGTTCTTGACTTGTATGATTGCTTCAGACTGGTGTAGGTTACAACATCCAGCGATCTTGCAAGAAATTGTGTATATACTGCTTATGTTTTCTCTGTTTTACTGAGAGGTTACCCCACCGGCAAATGAGACCGAAAGTCATAACTCTTTCAACAAATAAATCGTTGAACACAAACAAAATGTTTTTGTATATGTGCAAGGCATTGCATTTTCTCAGGAAGTACAATCTTTGCTGGATTTCTTATATAGATTAATTGTGGTATCATCCCATCTGAATTTGTCATCGATTGTTGTACCCAGATATTCATAGGAATGGAAAATGTCTATATTTTGCCGTTTGGTGTTGACAGGGTTTGGATGATGTACACCTGATCGGAGGTCTATTACAATTTCTTTGTTTTGACATCATTTAACTCGAGGCAGTTGGCCACAGACCATGACATAAAGTGGTCTATGTCACTTTATGTCACGTTTCGTCGTTAGATAGCAGACCGACAAGAGCAGTGTCGCTACATATTAAACGTAGTGAGTGTTTGAGTAAGCACTTCTTGGAATTAGTGTACATGGTATACTAAAATAGCGACAGTACATATCCCTGAGGAGCTGTGATATTCAAATACTATGAGCGGTTGGTAAGGAAACTGTGCACAAGCATGACAAAATGTTTACCAACACCAAGATCAATACGTTTACAAATGCGGCTGGATTGCGTTAAATGCTGACGAAAAATCAACGAATAGTGTTCTGGCATACGAGCCTAGACGTTCAAGGAGTTATAGAATGACATTTTACATTGACGAGGTGGCGTCTTCAACACTACTTTTACCTCTGTAAGCAAATTATAACGGGTCAAGTAGGTGTTAAACCTGGGGTATTTCAGCACTATTTTCTCGAACGATTTCATCAGCAATTATGTGAGAGCGATAGGTCTATAATCAATCAGAAATGCAGGGTTACGCTTCTCAGGTACAATCTATGCGGTTTTCCACTGGAGCGGAACCTCACCCACTTCAACACATAGTTGCAACAAAACACGAAAAACACTACACAGTTGCAGATGACAGGTCTTAATCATTCGCTTTCCCGTTATTTTGTCAACAGCTTTGTTAACTTTCACATTCTTAAAATCACTTGACGCATCATCTCTTGATATCTCGAAAGTGTGCTCTGTTAGTAAATTAGCATATTGGACAGCGAAGTTCCTTTCAGCATCAAAGTCAAATCATTAGTAAATTCGGTGGAGTTAGAAACAGATTCTTTGGTGTCATGATCGTTTCTCGTACGATCTCGTTGTATTTCCTAATGTCCTCTCTTGCTTTGTTCTTGTGGTCTTGCGTATTTCTGCGTACTCTATTAGTTGTTTATCGTCGCCCTTTTCCGCCATTTCTCGTCGCGTAGCCATCAGGGCTCGTGTTGGTGATGATATCCTCTACTTTGTTGGCTTACTGATTGCCTTAGCTATTCTCGACGCGCTTTGTTGGATCATGTCTGTGATGGTTTCGTTCATGGTGTCGATGTGATTCTTGTAGAGTCTCGAATCGATTTCGCAATTTGAGTTCGAATTCGATCTTCTTTGACCCTATTTGTGTGGCATCTACTCTTGGAGGCCTCTTGGTCATCAATTTCTTTCCTTTACACCTCTACGTCCAGTGTGATGTTGCTCATAGCCATTATATGGTCACTTGCCAATGTTGACTTGGTTGATGTCGCTTATGTCTGTGACGCGATGTCTGGCCTGTTTGTTAGGATGTAGTCAATTTCGGTCTCTGTTACACGTTCCACGTCCATCTCTTCCCTGCTTTCTTCTGAAACATGATATTGTTTCGCAATTCGAGCCAAACTTCGCCGGTTGACGTTTTTTCTTTTCTCTGTTTGCACATTGAACTTTTCCACCACTATGATATAGTGGTTTGGTTTTCCCTAAAGTTTCACCGACGTCATAGTAGAAGCTATTTATGTCTTCTTCTAAGTATGATGTTGTTGGTGCATTCATATACTTGCACTGTCTTTAGTCTTAGCGTTTTGTTATGCACAGAACAAGTTCTGCTACTCTAGGGCTGATGCTGTTTACCCTCACTATTATGGTCTTTTCATTTCCTGTTTATGAGAAAGCCTACTCTTGCTTGGCCGTTGTTTGCCTTATACTAGTATAGTAGGTGGCCGCTTT
>JAODUO010001742.1:15000-20000 GCA_025642075.2 Ridgeia piscesae
GAAGAAGATGACATAATTATTGTCGTCGAAACACAGACGTATTATTACTAGAGGATGTTAATCGTGACAGTGTCGTTGCATATTAGTTGTTATTGTCAACGTGTGCGATGTAGACCTGTGTTTGATTAAATGAATGAATGTTGACGAATGACGATTACAAGAGTGAAGGTATACCGAGGAACGCGATTGTAACCAAACTGGCGTCAGAATGTTTTATTAATTACTTTCTGTAGAACATTTTGCATTGCACATTGGTATTGCTATGTAAATCGATAGCGTTATATAGATTATTCTATGCAATTTCATAATTATCAAAGTGATCATAAACATTCTACATAATTCTGTAATCATGACAGACATTCTGCAAATTCTATACACACATTTCTATGGATTCTCGGTAAAACTCTACATTATGTTTTGCTGAGAAAATGCAACGTAATGCACGTCTGTGTTGGTGTTGTCAAATGATGGCCTACCTACAAGGACAGCGCCAGTATTTTGCGCGTTGCCACCAACAACAACCGACTGTAACACCTGCAGTTGATATCTGAATCACCTGGCGCCAAGGTAGCGCTTTGCGGGACAGGGCAATGCAACCGGCAACACGAGCGTACGACAAGTCTGAGGTGGAGATCCCGAGCAGTAGTGGACGATATTCGCCGTCGCAGCGCAACGTTGAGCTCAACCCACTTCTAGGACAGCTCGTCACAAAAGATAACGGCGCTGATGGATCAACTCAGTACCATCTGAATCGTATAAATATTTGGCTATTGTTGCAGCGTTGCTGTTTTAGAAATATAATATGACACTGCCCCGCACCAGTAAGTAAATTTGTTATAGTTTGAGTGAAAACAATTGTGATTATATTTACAAACTAATAGGTTATTCAACTATTATTTAACCTTCCCTCACTAGTACAACAGATGTCAAAGCGGATATTGTGTGATATTTGCTGATCAGACAGTTACTATCTTCTCTCATTTAAGTAGTTCACCTCCACACGTGGCATCACAAAGACCAAAGATAATTTGATTTTGCATTTCCTTGTGATATGTATATACAATTTATTTTCTGTTGAAGTCCGCAGGGGTTATTGCGCGAAGTCTAATCGTACACAAATAGCCATCACTTTGTATAGCCGAGTATACATTTATTCAGCTGAATGAATTGGAGCGATGGAGAGGAACGAACTTGCCCAAGGTTGAGCACGGCAGCATATGATTCGAAGCTAGATTGTCTTAGTCAAGGGTCCAAACCTTTAGCCACTGCTTCACTGCACTGCCGTCAGGTGTCCGGATGAGTAAGTGCTGGCAAATGGCCTGATCATGGCTAAATGTGGATATATTGAGCTCCAACAGTGTGTTTCTACGAGTTCGCCTGTGAAATTCCGACTTCAGTTCATTCAGTTAAAGAATCATTATCAATTGCCATTGTTTAATTGCTTATTTGGGTGCAAACTATTCTAAGAACTATTGCCCCCTGGATATGTTTGGTCTCATAATTGTAAATGTAAAATGAACTATTCAATTGTTACACCAAGATGATAGCAATAAAACATGAAAATGTGATAATGATGGGAAAACGTACACACCTGACTACATGAAACCACTTTAAATAGTTTTATTCAAGGGAGTAATAACAGTCATACCAGTGTATTCTGAAGAAAAAAACTGTAATGAATATATATCGGAAAGGCATGCACTAGTGATGGGGTCCAAGTAAACCACAAATGGACGGAGTAGTAAGTTATGGCATTGGCAACTATACGGGTGAGGGTTAATCATTGCGTCACGTAAAATTACGTATATAATATTCACTAGTTTCACAAAGCTACAAGGGGTCATGTGCCGTACACAATATGTTCCAATTTGTTTTGTAATGTGTTAATTATATTCTTGAAACAAGTAGTATTTTGATCAACCGAGCACCACTACTACATAAAACATGGTACGTTTAAATAAAATGTAAATCCACGGCTTTACTTCTGACTATTCATAAGTATATGCCAGAAAGGAAGTTCATCAATATCGATACAATCATACAAATCATAACGAAACCACGATAATAAATGAGTATACTAACGTCATATCAATTTGTAGGAATACCTGTGCGCGCTGTGCCAAATCTTGATATGTTCAGAGTAAGTTCTGTGTAGTACGCAATTGATACGTATCCTAAAATGCGTGACGTCACCGCAAACGTTTGACATACTACGTGAACGTGAATGACGCACCAGACGAGACCGGACACGATGCCGAATGTTCACTTGTGTCGAGCCTTGTATTCATGCTATAACATATGATGAACACCCAAGCGTAACACAGCTATACTGTTGCAGGCATTAAATGATGGTTGTATGTTTATCTCATTTTTCTCGGGAAACATTTCAGCAGCAGTGTGACAGGGATGGGCAAAACTGGCAGCAACAATGCCAAGCGTGAGGACACTGACATAACAGAACATTACGTAGCTAACCTGTCCATAAACCCCCATAGCGCCCCATGCCTTGACGATATACACCCGCAAGAGCATAAAGTATTGGCTCAAGAGCTGGCGCCCATCCTCACTTTAAAGCGACATGATCCGTTCGTGGCTTTTTTATTTTTATTGCAAAATCATGTTATACGGTATAAATTATACCTATTATAGCGTAACGACAGGCAAAATATGTTTCATGTACCATTTAGGGGTTGAAAATAGACGCAGTAAGGGCGTTTAACTCTGTGTACACATCGACCATGAGGCGTTTTCGAAACCGTTGTAGGCGTGGATAAAAGCCCATAAGGAAATGCATGATCACGCGATGCAGTATCACGTGAACACAAGTTGACGGCATTAACGCCACACCAAGCCAGGTGCACGGCTCCCAGTTGGTAAAGGTCAAAGGGTGGGTTTCACTCGCGGCGATTTGAGTGACAGCGCCGGGATTCTTATAAACATTCGACGTTTAACATTACGCAGTCAGTTCTGTTTCGATAAAACATTTATTGGCGGTCAGGACGCTACAATAGTTACAACTTATACTGATTAACATGATTTTGCAATAAAAATAAAAAGCCACGAACTGATCATGTCGTTTTAAACAAAAGAAAATCACTTAGCCATGGCGAGGTCCCATTTTAATTATGGATTTTCCCCCTTGGTTTTGGATAAAGTCAGTCATAGCTATTTAATATACAAACTTCCATATTACATGTGCATTCCAAAGTGAACGCTTGGACACAATCACTCATCATAGGTGGAAATCGATCCGGCTACATTAAAATAGAATCAGGAATTGCACGTGGCTCAATGTTAAGACCAGCCTTGTTCTTATTTTACATGAATGATCTTCTAAATGGATTGAGTTCTACTGTGATATGTTTGCAGATGACACCGCATTATATCTTACTACCATGTCGCAGGATGATGCTACCACACTTCAGACTGGCCTTGATATGATGGCAAAATGCGAATCAGAGTGTGCTATGCAGTTCCGCCCTCTGAAATGTAGCGTGCTATCCTTGTCTCGGAGTCACCCAAAGCAGTACCAGTATAAGCCTCACGGTCATGTCCACCAACACACAACATCAGTCAAGTATTTAGATGTCACCATCTAAATCGGTCTTAGCTAGGAACAATACAACGTATGCTCAAAAGCAGCCATGATATGTGGCTTTCTCGGGCGGAAGTGGACGATTTGGTCTGTATCTATCAAAGAGTGAACATAGAAGACACTCATCAGACCGTCATTAGAATGAAATAGCACGGTCGGGGATCCCTACACCAGAACGAACGTTAGCAAGATCGAAGCAGTGCAGCGAAGTGCAGCCAGATTCTGCCTCGGGATTTTTGACAACATATTCAGCGTCAACTTCATGCTGACGAGATTGAAACATAAGAAAAAAGAAGGACGATTGTTCGCCTCACACCGTTTTGTCATACACTCAAATGGTTTGGTAAACATATCTCGCCTAGACCTGCCAGCACCGACCAGAAAATCTAATCATCATCTCAGCAAGACATTCCATATATATTTTCCAGAGCAGACACAGAAATTGTCATTCTTCACAGAATCATTCCAGATTGGAATGGACACGAAGAGTCAGCTCCCAACCATGGCTGTTTGGTGATTGTGGTTGTTGTCCATTTTTCAATAAACAAAACTATTAATTCCTTTACCCCTTCCAATTCGTATTTATTCTTTATCTATTAAATCAAGTTTATTCAACTACAAACTGTCTTCTTTTATTTGTCTCTTATAATTCTATGCCGATGGGCATCCCTTGCATATACCAACAACGATCTTCAAAATTTTGAAGTTGGTTGATTAATTTAAAACAGAACAAATACAACTGCACATAATAGACTTGAAACACTGTTTGCAACATGAATTGTTCCACTGCATAAGTAAACAAACCAATCACTCACATTATATCATTTGGCGATAGAAAGAGAGACAGAAACAAACAGAAACAGAGACAAAGACAGAGACAAAGAGAGAGAGAGAGAGAGAGAGAGAGAGAGAGAGAGCGGGGAGAAAACAACGAGACAGAGAGAGAAGAGAAAGAGTGAGGGGAGGGAGAGAGAAGAGACCGAGAGGGTGAGAGACGGTCAGACAGACGGACGGACAGACAGACAAGTAGACAGAATAGCAGAGAGACGGAGAGAGAATAGCAGGGAGACGGACGGACAGAGACCAACAGAGAGGGTGATTGAGTGGGTGGGTGGATGGTTGTGTGAGTGAGTGAGTGAGTGTGTAAGTTTGTGTGTGTGTGTGTGTGTGTGCGCGCGCGCGTGCGTGCGTGCGTGCGTGTGTGCATGTGTGCGTGCGTGCGTGTGGACAGACACACTAACAAACTGACTGATAAGCAAACAGACAGACAGAGACAGAGAGAGCCAGTGACAGAACCATAACCAGAACGAAAAATCATAACCATAAATAAAAACAGAAACAGAAACAGAGACACAGAGTGTGAGCGGATCGGCCTGTAGTGCAGGAGCCGTCACCGACTTTTCCA
>JAODUO010001742.1:25000-47500 GCA_025642075.2 Ridgeia piscesae
GACATTTGTTCCATACATACATCTTGATTTTTAGTTTACATATGGTGACGCTGTAATTAGTGATTATGTGCATGCTAAAACATGTTAAAAACCCTCCGTTGATTTTCACAAACTACATCATTACAAAGTAAAAAACACAACAGAAAGTGTCGCCCGGACTGCTTATGGCCGGTAACTGTCGTAGATAAATCGTGACATGGGTGACAGCTTCTAACATCTAGGTACTCGTGACAGGATCTCTAGAGTCCATTTCAGATTCAGACTATTTTTGTTAACACAACTCTCATCAACATCAGCGTCATACGTTGTAGTCTATTTGACATTTCATGAACCTAGAAATATTCTAATCAATGAACGTTTTTGTTGATTTAAACATGTATCAGATCCTAGAACTAATTCAGCTTGGTTGCCCAAACGACAACTTGTAGTGATTTGCATAAATCCAAGATGGCGGCTGGTCATATCTTAAAAAAGTTGAATCACTTGTGATGTGTGATACCGTTTTAGGGATGTTTTGGTATCTATTTATGATGTTACTTTTGCATTTCAATGTCAAACACAGAACCCGAATGTTACCTGGCCAGATCTGCATAGTCGCCATCCTCGTAGTACACGAAGGGGCTGAAGTGGACTTTGATCTGGCGCGGCAGGTCAAGCGCCTCCTGTTGTTCCTCCAGCATGTACGCTTTCACCCGGTCCGCCTGCTGCTGAGCTAGTGCCATCGACAACTTGATGGCGGCGTACACCTGCGCTTTGGCTGCCTCCTCCGCCTGGGATCGCGACATCATCCTACTGCCGTCGATTCGGACATTCTTCCATTTCTTGTAGTTGATGTCGTCGTCTTCGTCATCGTCGTCCATCTCCATGTCATTGTCGTGATCTTTCGAAGTGAAGCCGCTGAATGCCACGCGAGGGAGCTCATCGCTGTCGTCTTCGCCTTTGCTCAGACTGAACAAGTGCACGGTGGTTAGACAACGCACCAGCACGACAATGTGGTAGTATGACTAGAGACCCAGGATACCCTGCCAGTGCGATGCCTCGGGGTGTGTGTGCATGCGATTGTGTGTGTGAGTGTGTCTGTGTGTGAGTGTGCGTATGTGTGCGTATGGGTCATCCATGCGTGTAAAAGACGACAGGACCGTAAACAAACAATGTCCGGTCAAAATGAAGGAAATAGAATGAGCTGAATACTTAACATGAAATGGGACGTCATACCTCAGACCAAATATAGCTGACGATGGACGAATTGTCAGAACCGACAAGAGGCAGAATTGGCTGGATACACTTGTACACACGTACACACGCATTCACATGAATACACGCATACACACACGCGCGCGCACGCACGCACGCACGCACACGCACTCACGCGTTCAAAAGAATACATGCGCGCACACACGCACGCACTCATGCATTCACATGCATACACGCACATACGCATTATATATTCATATGCAAACACGAACACACATACACACCTACCCACCCACACACACACACACACACACACACACACACACACACACACACACACACACACACACACACACACACACACACACACACACATTTACATGCAATACATACACGCGAACACACGCACGTACGCACATACACACGGACACACATTCACACACGCACGCGTAACCACTTACAAGCCGATCAGCTGACAGAGGGCGAAGGACAGCGACATCATCATGACTGGAACTGACACACTGATAATGATGATCCATATCCGTGTTGGATCCTCCACAGGGTCTAAAACACATCGCGTTTAGCGTATTGCAAAAAAAGCAGTAGTTGCCACTAATAGTATATATATATATATATATATATATATATATATATATATATATATATATATATATATACGTATATATATATATATATATATATATATATATATATATATATATATACCTACATTATATATATATACATTATTAAAATATATATATATATATATATATATATATACCTACATTATATATATATATACATTATATATATATACATACATACATTATATATGCATTATATATATATATATATATATATATATATATATATATATATATATATATATATATATACCCGAACAATGTCAAGCCACATAGTGCAAAAGGTAATTTAATTATTGTTCTGTTGAGACGTTGTGGAAGAAGGATCGCACTTGTTCATATCATTACTTCCCGCCTGAATCGTAGAGCAGATAGTGACACTGCTTTGTTGAATGTTTCGCCAGTCTTCGCGGTTGTATATTGTTGACTGTGTTTCCGCGTAGGTCTTCCAAGTCCATTCTGCAATACCGTCTGGCCATCTCTTTCGCTGTCTTCCCTGGTTTTCCTTTGTAGTATTGGTTTTGTTCACCCGCTTGATCGTGTTACATGACCATATAATGCCTGGTTCTTTTTCTTATCTAGTTAGCATATATTTGTAATGTCCTACATGTTGACTGATGAGTCTTTTGATTTCGTCGTTTGGGGAAGTGGTCGGTACAGGAAATGCCTAAGATTCTTCGTTAGCATTTCATTTCCACTGCAGCAATTTAACTTTGCTGTTGCGCTGTAAGAGTCCAGGAGTCAGATACATGCAGGACGATCGAACGGACCACTGAACATAACAGACTATGTTTGGATTTCTTTAACAGCATGCCCTGACATTTGCAATTTTATCCAGTCAGTTGTAAAGACAGTGATATCAAAAGAGCAACAAATATCCAGTACCACTAGATATAAAAGCACGAGCTGAAAGACAACGATAACATAGACTGTAGAAGAAATGTCCAAGCTTACCAAGAATTTTGCAGATTGCGCAATCAGGTCAGGAGGTTAACAAGAAAGGCACATAAACTATATAAAAAGTATCATTAAACAAATGAAAGAGATTCCTAATTAAGAATTTATGGCAATACCTCCATGCAAAAATGAAGACAAAAACGGGTATACGCAAGTTAATAAAACATTAATTCGATGATGATTTGACAAACTCAAACTTGGAAAAAGCAGAGTTGTTGGCTGATTATTTCTCCTCGGTATTTACAAGAGAACCACAAGATGAAAAACCCATAAGATGTTGTAACACAGTAGACAATTGTACAATCAATCCTGATGGCTATCATCCTAGGGTCAAAAACGAATTAGCAAACTGCATCAGCATTACACTATCAATCATATTTAACACATCTCTCACAACAGGTAAACTACCGACAGACAGGAAACAAGCAAACATACCTGAAACTCATAAGAAAGGAAATAAAACCTTACCACAGAACTACCGACGAGTTGGTTTAACGAGCGTAGTGGGTAAAATAATGGAAGAAATAACCAGAGATACCATCACTGTACACATGAAAGAAAATGATATATTGAGCAATAAACAGTTTGGTTTTATAAAGGCCGTTCTACAGTTCTTCAACTATTAAAGGTACTAGACTCATGGACGGAAACACTGGATAATGGAGGTGGCACATATGTAGTATACTGTGGTTTTATGAAAGCTATTGACAAGGTATAAAAGGGAACATACTTAACTGGACCACAGATCTACTAACTTAGAGAAGAGGGTAAATAACATATGTTCAAACTGGCAGGAGGTGATCAGCGGAATACCACAAGTGTCCGTTATCTGGCCTCTTCTTTTTGTTATTTCCATAGATGATTTACCTGATGTTATAAATAACATTCACATTTTCTTATTTGCGGATGACATGAAACTTTTCACTCCCATTTATACCGAAGAGAACTGCTATAATCAACAACAATATCTTCACTCAGCCGAAAAATGGACAGATACATCACTTTTGAAATTCCATCCCGATAAATGTTGCCACATGCGAATTGGACATCCATCCACAAGAAATAATGGTTACACAATGGGTAACAATAAGAACACAATTACCAAAAACAGAGATAATAAAGGATGTTGGAGTAACGCTTGACTCATCACTTAATTTTGAGGCACATATGTCAGAAAAAATTATATGATGGGGAAAATTCGACGCACATTTGAATATTTAGACGATAAATGTTTTTCTACTGTTTTTAAGTCTCTTGTCCGACCACATATTGAATTTGCAAGTTAGGTATCGAGTCCTTATTGAATTAAACGTATAACATCTCTTGAAAATGTTCAGGTCGAGCAAATAAATTAATTCCTAGATATAAAGAACTACATTATAAAGAACGCCTATAAAGATTAAACCAACCCACTCTTTTATACCGTCGCCTTGCTATGATAGACATTTGCATACTAACAGGATAATATGATTCTGCAGTTACTTTAAATGTTATTACATTACGAGAAATTATTCAACAACTAGAGGACACAACCAGAAAAGATTTAAAGAAAATGCCGATTAAACATAAGAAAAGGTCATTAATATACCGAAGTACAAATATATGAACTAATCTGCCACCGTCTGTGGTAGACGTTCCATCAGTCCAATCATTTGAAGAAAAACTTGATAAATTATGGGAAAACCATCCTATAAAAACATATATTACTGCACCACCTCTACCATGGACTGTGTCACCTTCAGACGCATACGCACAGTCTAAACGCAATGTTAAAGACAGAGCTGACATAAGAGGCAGGAATGCCTAATACCACACAGAACAGGAAAAAGGACCTATAAGAACATGTAAGTATTGACGGGCCGCATGCATGGTTAATCCGTCTTTATTATGCAAACTAACCACAACCGAATAATGATATGTCCAATGTCCTATGAGCGCCGTGGCTCAGGGGTAGGGCGTCGGACTCTTGACTAAGAGGACCCCGGTTCGAATCCTGTGCTGCAGTGTTAAAACCTTGGGCAAGTTTTTTCAATCTACAATGCTCCAGTCCACTCAGCTGTATAAATGAGTACCTGGCTATAGACAAGTGGTGGATATGTGTACGAGCAGCCTTCGCGCATTAATTGTAGCATATGGCTGGATGCTTCCCACAGAAGTTGAGATGATGTTTGATTGAACAGGTCTGCCATGAAAGTAATGTGTAAAGCGCTTTGAGCAGTCCTGACGATTGGATACTGCGCTATATAAGAACTTACCTTTACTATAAATGTCCAATATCCTATAAATGTAATGTTTACACATGGTTGTGTAATTTCTATTTACAAATAACCGATCCTCTGGGCTCTACCATCCTGTTGACAATATTTAATAATTGATAATAATATACTATACCACAGAGCACTACATTATGTAGAGCGCAGTGGCTCATGGGTAGAGCTGCTTCGGACTGTCGACTAAGAGAATCTGTGTTCGTATCCTGTGCTGCGGTGTTAACACACTGGGCACGCCTTTTCACTCTACGTTGCTCCAGTTCACTCAGCTGTATGAAACGAGTACCTGGCTACAGATATGTGTACGAGCAGCCTTCGCCTATTAATTGTAGCATATGGCTGGATGCTTCCCAGAGAAGTTGAGACGGTGTTTGATTGAACAGGTCTGCCAGGGAAGTAAAGTGTAAAAGCGCTTTTAGCAGTCCCGAAGATCGAATATTGCGCTATATAAGAACTTACCTTTTCTAATTTCAGATTTAATATGTAGGACGTCGATTAGGTTAATAGTTCCACTTGGAGGGAAATAGTTAGGCTTGCTTTGAAAATATTGAGAAAAAAAATAGCCCAACCTCCCCCCTCAACCCTGATCTGACCGCTACAAATCTCGAACAACGCGTCTGTGCTTCCATTCAAACATCCAGGCGGTTTCTTTGAAAACTGGATATCCCCAGGCCGGAAAATCCACTTCAAATACAACGGGATCAATGTCCAGTTGAAGGTGGACGGTACAAATTACGGAGTTTCGATTTGTTAATTTATTTCAAACACTGGCCGAAATGAACTTGAAAGACGAAGTCACACAGTTTTTACGTAAACACAAAGGTAACAAATCAACATAAACGTCTACTAGTTCCCTGACACGTAGATTTTCACCGTTTTTGGTTTCATCCAACCAATTAGCGAGGTTACCACGGAAACCTATTTTATAAATGTTCTACTCACTTTCGCACGAACTGCCGGTGAAGTCTGGCAAGCAATTGCACAATGCGATCGTTTCGACTTCAACGCAAGTGCCCCCATTCTTGCAGACACACGGTTTCCTTGTGGTTGGCGCGACGGTTGTAGTAGTTGTAACGGAAGTGATGCTGACGGTGGTGGCAGGTGCGGTAGATATTCGCTTAGGGTCAGAAGCGTCACTGACATTGACAGATGAGATACGTGTTCTCGTTGTCTCAGACATTTTACTAACAATGATAGGTGTGGTAGTTGTTTCCGTTGTCACACTAGTGTTGCTAACAATGATAGGTGTGGTAGTTGTTCCCGTTGTCACAGAAGTGTTAGTACTATTGACAGGTGACATAGTTAATCCCGTTGTCACAGAAGTGTTAATGTTAACATTGACAGGTGTGATAGTTGTCACAGAAGTGTCAGTAACAATGACAGATGTGTTAGTTGTTTCCGTTGTCACAGAAGTGTTACTAACAATGGCAGGTGTGTTAGTTGTTTCCGTTGTCACAGAAGTGTTACTAACAATGCCAGGTGTAGTAGTTGTTTCCTTTGCCACAGAAGTGTTACTAATAATTATAGGTGTGGAAGTGGTTTCCGTTGTCACAGAAGTGTTAGTAACATTGACAGGTGACATAGTTATTCCCGTTGTCACAGAAGTGTTAATAGTAACACTGACAGGTGTGTTAGTTGTTTCCGTTGTCACAGAAGTGTTACTAATAGTGACAGATGCGTTAGTTGTTCCCGTTGTCACAGAAGTGTTAGTAACAATGACATATGTGTTAGTTGTTTCCGTATACATAGAAGTGTTACTTACAGTTACTGGCACGATAGTTGTTTCCGTTGTCACAGAAGTGTTACTAACAATGATAGATGTGTTAGTTGTTTCCGTTGTCACAGAAGTGTTACTAACAATGACAGGTGTGTTAGTTGTTTCCGTTGTCACAGAAGTGTTACTAACAATGCCAGGTGTAGTAGTTGTTTCCTTTGCCACAGAAGTGCTACTAATAATTATAGGTGAGGAAGCTTTTTCCGTTGTCACAGAAGTATTAGTAACATTGACAGGTGACATAGTTATTCCCGTTGTCACAGAAGTGTTAGTAGTAACACTGACAGGTGTGTTAGTTGTTTCCGTTGTCACAGAAGTGTTACTAACAATGACAGATGTGTTAGTTGTTTCCGTTGTCACAGAAGTGTTAGTTGTTTCCGTTGTCACAGAAGTGTTACTAACAATGCCAGGTGTAGTAGTTGTTTCCTTTGCCACAGAAGTGCTACTAATAATTATAGGTGAGGAAGCTTTTTCCGTTGTCACAGAAGTATTAGTAACATTGACAGGTGACATAGTTATTCTCGTTGTCACAGAAGTGTTAGTAGTAACACTGACAGGTGTGTTAGTTGTTTCCGTTGTCACAGAAGTGTTACTAACAATGACAGATGTGTTAGTTGTTTCCGTTGTCATAGAAGTGTTAGTTGTTTCCGTTGTCACAGAAGTGTTGCTAACAATGACAGGTGTGATAGTTGTTTCCGTTGTCACAGAAGTGTTGCTTACAATGACAGGTGTGGTAGTTGTTTTCATTGGCACAGAAGTGTTGCTAACAATGACAGGTGTGATAGTTGTTTCAGTTGTCACAGAAGTGTTGTTTACAATAACAGGTGTGATAGTTGTTTCCATTGTCACATAAGTGTTGCTTACAATGACAGGTGTGGTAGTTGTTTCCATTGGCACAGAAGTGTTGCTAACAATGACAGGTGTGATAGTTGTTTCCGTTGTCACAGAAGTGTTGCTAACAATGACAGGTGTGATAGTTGTTTCCGTTGTCACATAAGTGTTGTTTACAATAACAGGTGTGATAGTTGTTTCCATTGTTACAGAAGTGTTGCTAACAATGAGAGGTGTGGTAGTTGTTTCCGTTCTCACAGAAGTGTCACTAACAATGACAGGCATGGCAGTTGTTTCCATTGTCACAGAAGTGTTAGTAACAGTGACAGGTGTGATAGTTGTTCCCGTTGTCACAGAAGTCTTGCTAACAATGACAGGTGTAGTAGTAGTTTCCGTTGTCACAGAAGTGTCACTAACAATGACAGGTGTAGTAGTTGTTTCCGTTCTCACAGAAGTGTCACTAACAATGACAGGCATGGCAGTTGTTTCCATTGTCACAGAAGTGTTAGTAACAGTGACAGGTGTGATAGTTGTTTCCGTTGTCACAGAAGTGCTACTAACAATGCCAGGTGTGTTAGTTGTTTCCGTTGTCACAGAAGTGTTACTAACAATGACAGGTGTGTTAGTTGTTTCCGTTGTCACAGAAGTGTTACTAACAATGACAGGTGTGTTAGTTGTTTCCGTTGTCACAGAAGTGTTACTAACAATGACAGGTGTGTTAGTTGTTTCCGTTGTCACAGAAGTGTTACTAACAATGACAGGTGTGTTAGTTGTTTCCGTTGTCACAGAAGTGTTACTAACAATGACAGGTGTGTTAGTTGTTTCCGTTCTCACAGAAGTGTTACTAACAATGCCAGGTGTGTTAGTTGTTTCCGTTGTCACAGAAGTGTTACTAACAATGACAGGTGTGTTAGTTGTTTCCGTTGTCACAGAAGTGTTACTAACAATGACAGGTGTGTTAGTTGTTTCCGTTGTCACAGAAGTGTTACTAACAATGACAGGTGTGGTAGTTCTCGTTCCTGTAGTAACAGTTGTTTCCGGTGGTGCGGTAGTTGTTGTTCCCGTTGTAACAGTTGTTTCCGGAGGTGTGGTAGTTGTTGTTCCCGTTGTAACAGTTGTTTCCGGAGGTGCGGTAGTTGTTGTTCCCGTTGTAACAGTTGTTTCCGGAGGTGCGGTAGTTGTTGTTCCCGTTGTAACAGTTGTTTCCGGAGGTGCGGTAGTTGTTGTTCCCGTTGTCGAAGAAACGTTAGCGTAAATGATAGGTGTTATAGTTGTTTCCGTTGACACAGAAGTGTCACTAACAGTGACAGTGGTTGCATTTGTTCCCGGAGGTGCGGTAGTTGTAGTTCTCGTTGTCGAAGAAACGCTAGCGTGAATAACAGGTGTGGTAGTTGTTTCCGTTGTCACAGAAGTGTTACTAACAATGACAGGTGTGGTAGTTCTCGTTCCTGTAGTAACAGTTGTTTCCGGTGGTGCGGTAGTTGTTGTTCCCGTTGAAACAGTTGTTTCCGGAGGTGCGGTAGTTGTTGTTCCCGTTGTAACAGTTGCTTCCGGAGGTGCGGTAGTTGTTGTTCCCGTTGACGAAGAAACGCTAGCGTGCATAACAGGTGTGGTAGTTGTTTCCGTTGTCATATAAGTGTTACTAACAGTGACAGGTGCGGTAGACGTTCCCGTTGTCACAGAAGTTCTACCAACAGTTGCAGGTGCGGTAGTTGGTGCCGGCGTCACGGAAATACTACTAACATTGACAGGTGCGGTAACTGTTGTTCTCGTCGTAACAGAAGTGTTATCAATATGTATAGGTGCGGTAGTTGTTATTTCGGTTGTCGAAGAAATTCTAGTACGAATGATAGGTGCGGTAGTTGTTTCAGTTGTCGGAGAAGTAATAGTAGCAGTAACCGATGAAGTAGCCTGAAGGACTGTCGAAGTATTTGAAGTATTTGTAGCGTTGTAATCAGGCGATGTTGCAGCTGCAAATCGAATTGCAGAATACGTAATTTTTTATTGATTTCTATAGCATCACATTTATACAATAATTGTATATGCTGATATACAATACAAGACAATACAATAAAAGTTAATATAAACATAGACATTCAACACAATACACACATTGATGTAATGTAATAGAATAAAAAATAACATAATTAATAATATTTTTAGTAACATTAAATAAAGTATAACATAACGCACACGCAGGCACGCTCATATACACCCATGTAACATACACGCACACACGAACACACATACATTGTATTAAGCCAAACTATTGTTTTTTCCCAGAATTGAAATGCCTTAATTAAAGGGGTGATGTAATTGTCAATCGAATTGCATCATTTCGCAAAATACACTAATACAATTTTACCTTCGAAGTTGTTAATGCGTGTACATGTTTTGGTCGATTATTAAGTCCAGCGTTAGCAAGTAAAACCCGTTAATTAAGAGAACAAAATATCTTTAATTGCTTTATATTTTGTTGGAAGTTGCCGTTTTTACGAATGTTCACAGATAGTTTCTGTCACCGAGTGGGGCAAGCGCTTTCAAATATTCGGCGGCCACAACATTCATAGTTCAGTATGGTGATTATAAGTTTGAATTCAACAGTTTGTAGTGATATTGAACAGAGAGTCCTTACTAGCGCATGTGTTTCCGGTGTAGCCGGGCGCGCAGTCGCAGTAGGAGCGCTGCTGGACATGGCAACAGACGCCACCATTGCGACAAGGGTTGAAGCACGAAGCTGAAGCAGCGCTATGGTTTCAGACGAAGGCTGCGTCAGGTTCCCATCAAATGGCACGCAGATACACACAGACACAAACGCGTGCAGGCTCGCACCCAGCACCAAGACCCATATGCACAGGCGCCCATATTCATTCGCGCGCACATATGCACGCACACACACACACACACACACACACACACACACACACACACACACACACACACACACACACACACACACACACACACACACACACACACACACACACACATACACACACACACAACACACACACACACACACACACACACACACACATACACACACACACACACACACACACACACACACACACACACACACACACACACACACACACACACCGCGTACGCATACATGCGCGACGGAGAATTACTCAGAAATAAGCTGTGCGAGTAAAACACGTGTTCTCGTCAGAGATGTCATAAACCGGTTTGCAACACATATTTAGCACACAGTCAATGCGAGATGTCCATGCATACTCGTACGGGTAGCATATCAGAATTGGAGGTGTTAGTTTGACACAGAAACGAACTCGAACAATTAACATATACACAGATATACACAGACACACAAAGACACACACGGACAGACAGACAGACAAACAGACAGACACACACACACACGCGCGCGCGCGCAAACATACACAGACACACACACACACACACACACATACACAAACACACACACACACCTAGACACACACAGACACACACAGACACACACACACATACACAGACACACACAGAGACACACATACACACATACACACGCAGACACACACACACACACACGCACGTATATATATATATATATATATATATATATATATATATATATATAGACATACTTACATACATACTACATACATACATACATACATACATACATACATACATACATACATACATACATACATACATACATACATACATACATACATACATACATACATACATACATACATACATACATACATACATGCATACATACACAAACAGCCACATACAAACAGGCGAACACACAGACATACACAAACACACATACACCTACACGCATTCACGCACGCACGCACGTACGTAAGTACATACGTATGTATGTATATATGTACATGATTACATGTATATATATATATATATATATATATATATATATATATATATATATATATATATAATATATATATATATATATATATATATAAGATCTGGTCACTGTATATGTCAGTGTAGTGAGACCAGCTTTAGAGTATACATGCCCTGTATGGCACACTAACTTGCCAAACTATGTATCTGACAATCTCGAAATTATACAGAAAGGGGCAATGAAATATTTTTTATTCAAGCACATTTAGACGCGTACCTGTCCTGAAAGTTGACGCTCTGTATTTCATGTCAACATAAACCACGCTGGCGCTTGTAGCCTCCCATGTGACATCAGTCCTAGACCCATCAAACGATCCAAACAATATTGATCTGTAGCACGAATTGTTGTTGGCAGACGACAAAAACCAGCCGGCGCTGGTGACGTTTCGTGCGCAGCCTGTCGACCTGTCTGGCGTTTGGAAGACACTCATGTTGATGTGACCGTTCGCTGAAAAAGGGCATGGACATGCTTTAGATAGTCCGTTGGTGTGTCATGGCCAGTGAGTTCGTAAGACAGTAGTTAACACAACTTATGTTGGGGTACTCGTGTAGTTCGTCTCACCATTGTCTCGCTGTTCTATCTCTAGATCGTTTTCCGACGTAAGGTTTTCAGGTGTCCACCGGTTATCGTGAATTCAACAGACATGTCCTGCCCGTGTCTAATGTCGTATTCTGATTTATTTAATCACGTCTGTGACTTTTGCTTTGTCACTTGTCTAGATGTTTGTTTTTTGCCCCGATATAATGCTATATACCTTTTTTATCTTTGCGGATGCTAGCTTGTTCTTTGCCTGGCTGGTGAGTGCTCTTTTTTCCGCGTCGTGTGTCATTCTGGAAGTACGCATGATTTATAGACTTGTCTCTTCAAGCAGGCTACAAAGTTGCCCTTTATGATGCTGTGGTGTAATGCCGGCAGTGATTCTTCTTTGAATCTTACTATTTTGTTTTCTCTCTGTGGTGTTCTATCGCTGTCCTTGGTAGACGTAACTTTCAACAGTCTCTGTACGCGACGTGTTTATACATATCTGTCGTTTTTTAGGATCACGCCAGCATCCTCAAGATATTCAATTGGCGGTTTATAAATGAAAATATATGCACGTAAATGTTACTAGATGTCTAGATGTTTGAAATTCACATTGGTGATTTGTAAATCTTCGTAAATCTGTAGTGTGTTTTTCTCTATCGGTGAGTTACATCTACCTACGTCCATCACATTGAGTTGCGTTTTATCGGAATCGGTCTATACTCAAACGTACTTGCTCTCTGGAAGAGTAAGGTTTCTCTCACAACTGATATTGTGTGACATATACATTATCGTAATTTGATGTAAATGTATACAAAAATGAAATCTTGTAATCCTCCAAACATGCCACTGACTCGTATTGATTACGAATACCAGAAACCCATCCAATGCACACAGTCCGTCTGACTTGACAGTTTTAAATGACATAAACATCATTTCATAAAATTTAGCAACACCGTAATTACTATTTCATTACCGTCGTAACTATTTGTACAAAACTATGAACTATCTTCCACTCTTCATAACGTGGCAGCTGAGTGTGTTGAAGTGTGAACGAAAGTATCGACATGACATCAGCAGAATTCAAAACTGGCTTCTCTCTCGTGTGTGCGTATGTATGTGCGTGCATGCGGGTGTGCATGCGTATGTGTGCACGTATATGTGTCAGATGAATCGTCTCAAAGTAGGGGAAGGTTTGGTAGAGCATGTAAGTTGTTCACGATACGTAGCAAGACACCGCGCGACTGGAGTTGATTGGGGATAGGACACAATAATGATATTCTAAAGACGGGTGACAGTTGTAGCTTCCGACTGATGAATACTAGGAAAATCTTGTCATACATATCTTTTTATAGCTTTCTTATCTTAACTGTCCGATTTAATATTGAGTTTATAGACAGCGATTTACGTAGCGCAGATAGTATAAACGAGTTTAGGCCATATGTGTCTTTTACGCGATTTGTATTTTACATTGCTGTACGTTGTGGTTTCACAACAGATCGATAAATCTTATATCTGACAAGTTGTCTAAATGCACATAATCATAACACATGTACACATTTGCCCCAAACAGATTATAACTCGCGAAAGACGGCATTCTTCTTTACTTGTCAAGATCGCTAAACATAAGTACTAGCAGCCGATGCCATGGTAACCACCATAATAATCGATTAAAATGCATGATTTCCGTGATCATTCTTACCGGCATAGTGTCACACTGCTTCTGCTTGTAATAATCCTTCGGTAAATATAGCTATTTGGGATTATTTGGGGACTGCCCGATTATCACAACCAAAAACAAAACAATGTCCTATCTTTTAACATGGGGAAAATCGACTTCCTGCCCACAACCTCATACGATTTGTGCATGTTGAGTAAATGCATATCAATCGTACATTTGTAATCTACATAAACAAGAATGACGTTTTATGGAGTTATTTAACGTGTCAGTCTCTGTCATGAGTGATAATGCAACCACAACCGGTAAATGTCCCGGCTGTAGCAAAAAGGGAACTGGAATACGTTCTGAGCCACGTGACCCGTCGCAAGACTCGCAGACTCACCGGCTGTCGACTGCGTGCTGAGGAAGGCGGAGTACGAAAGAGGATACCGCAGCGACGCGTCTCCTAGGCGGAACCCGCTGTAGAGCGCGAGACGTCTGGCCCTGTCCGAGGTGATGACGTCATGTCGCAGAATCAGCTCAAGACCGGCGACCAGACGTACAGCAGGATCGAGTCCGACCCAAAACTCTGACCGTGGGTCGCCGAACCCGGTAATGTAGTCAGTCCACGGCCTGTCGAAATCCAACGACTCGGAGCGATTGCGGCGCATCAACACCTAAACCATATGCACGTCTCGTGTTGTCGGCGACAATATACTAGAGGGTACCCATGAACAGGTGAGTCTTTCTATTTCACTTAGACCTTTTAAATATCTGTTTCGCTGTACCATTGTCAGCAACACAAACAATATTTATCGGCAAAAGTGTTTGTACTAGATTGTTATGATCAGGCAAACATTTCATGTGTGTTCGCGACTCGCCAGGTCTTGTCTCTCCAGGGGTTCGCTCATAGGAATTTTAACTGGTGAGGGCTTGAGTGCCCAACAGTAGAGTGTGAGTGTGTGGGTGGTGATTAAGTGGGTGGGTGGTTGAGTGGTTGAGTGGTTGAGTGGGAGGGTGGTTGAGTGGGTGGGTGGTTGAGTGATTGGGTGGTTGAGTTGGTGTGTGGTTGAGTGGGTATGTGGTTGAGTGGGTGGGTGGTTGAGCGGGTGGGTGGTTGAGTGGGTGGGTGGGTGGTTGAGTGGGTGGGTGTTGAGTGGGTGGGTGTTGAGTGGGTGGGTGGTTGAGTGGGTGGATGGGTGGTTGAATGGGTGTGTGGTTGAGTGGGTGGGTGGGTGGGTGTGTGGTTGAGCGGGTGGGTGGTTGAGTGGGTGGGTGGTTGAGTGGGTGGGTGGATGGTTGATTGGGTGATTGGGTGATTGGGTGGGTGGGTGGGTGGGTGGGTGGTTGAGTGGGTGGGTGGTTGAGTGGGTGGGTGGGTGAGGGAGCTGGGCAAACAACGAAGGAAAAGCTGAGGACGGGGCAGACGTTGAGATCATTGCTGTGTGAAGCGGAGGAAGTATTTGCTAAACGCGCACACCCCGCACGTTAGCGTTAGAGAGGACGTGAAGCGAGCTTACCGTCCACCCGCCTCCGTCCGACACGAAGTCGCAGCTGACGTTGACCGAACTGCTTCCGCGGTACACCGTGTGCGACTTTTCGGCGCGACCTACGTGGCCAAAGCACTGCAAATCGACACAACTGAAAGCTGTGCCGAAAAGACACCTGTGACGTCATGGTAAATAGTGAAACAGCATGTTATTTCTAGATAACACACAACAGGTTGCCTGCCACAGTCGAACCTCGCTGTACAGTCACCATGGGCAATCCAGCCACCTTGCAATTAAGGATGACAGTGCAGAATAATTATTTATGTAACAACACAGAAATGTTAGTAGGGTCGTCTAGAAATCCAGATCACGCTGGCCCGATCTCGAAGGTGACATTACTAGTGAGGTCCCGCTTTACCATGCATTACCACGACCGGTTCAAACTGACAAGAGGTACACGTCAAGACGATTTCCGCTAGTGCATTGTGTGTCTTAAATGTCATTGACTATAATTATGTTACCCTGTTGTTCCTTAACTCTGTGACGTTTGAAAGCGTGTTTTGCTCTAGTTATATATCAGCAGTCAAGATAAAACTCTAACAAAATTAAGGAAGCCGATTACACCCGTCGATAACCTACAAAAATCCGCCTTGATCACGTTGTGGTTACAATCATTCTCACGGTTGGAAGAAGTGCCTAGAAAAGATTGGACTGACAAATATTACATACATATACATTAACAGCTATCATGGCATCCGCAATGTCTCTGGCCTATACCTGCCGCTTTTCCCGATAATGTGTACTGCTTAGCTTAATACCAATACTAACGTATGCACCGTTGTGAATTAGCGATCATATTCGACAACACGAATGTCATGTAGACTTTGGTGAACATATCAACGTGCTGCTGTTCACTGGTAATTTTGTCCATCGTATTATAATCCCATAATAACGCTGTGCGCGTAATACGTAGCTGCGTCGAAGTGCGCAAACGTCTGACGTATTACGTCACACGAATGACGTGTATTCATTTAACAAAACACCTCTATTCGCCGGACATGCATTTATTCCGTTCGACTTCGAATCCTATTATTTAAATGCGACTACTTTTCAATATAGTCGACAAATTGGACTCGACATGAACGATTGATTCGACGACGGTGTTTGAAAGGTAGATGCAGATATGCATAATTAATTTTCGACGCAATTTTTGCTTTAATTTTGGTGTCTATCGGGCTTTTTTCTGCGGTGTGATGTTGCGGTTTCATTTGCTAATACAAAGACAATGACTGAACAGTATATGATTCTTTCGCCAATGTTTCAACACAATTTCGATTAAATATTTCCACGAAACCTGTTGTTTTCACCGTACGATTTTGTCATACCGTATAAAGACACCATTAGACTATTTGTTGTTGTGCTTTCAGAAAGTTAATGAGTCATCATTATAACACCTGTATGAGAAATTGGCATTTAAAAATCAAATTTACTAGGAGTATTAAAAATGTGGAATACACGTATCAGTAGCCTAAGATGTGGAATGACGCGTGTGCTGAGATGGAAAAGAAGGAAGGAAACGAAACGAAGCAAACATCATACCGGTATTTACAAATGTCTCACGAAACAATTCAGAAAACTATAGGTCAGTGAGCATAACATCGGCGATTTCGCAAACTATTAGAATATAAACACTAAGTAAAGATCACTGGTCGACTTTTTTGTTAAACATAACTTGATAACTCTAAAAGTGTTATGTTATGTTTTTGAAAGATGTGTGTAGATGAGGGATCACTATTAGTGGTAATCTACTTAGATTTAACAAAGACTTCGACAGAGTGTCACACCAAAGAATACTACACTTAAACTATCAGGTTCACGGCGTAGGATATTATGTGATATGATAATATGATTAACTGGATGGAAAAATGGCAACGAGTATTAGTTGGTGGGAAGATTTCAAACCAGAAATCATTTGGGTGGATTACCACAGGGATAAGTATTGGCACCTATGTTATTATATATATATATATATATATATATATATATATATATATATATATATCCGAAGCGAGACGATCAGAGGAATGTGTCATTACCTTACAAAGCGGTCACCTACTATAGCATTCTAAGACAAACAACGGCCAAGCAGGAGTAGGCCTTCTCATAAACAGGAAATGGAAAGACCATATAGTGGGGGTAAACAGCATCAGCCCCGGAGTAGCAGAACTTGTTCTGTGCATAGCAAATCGCTACAAACTGAAGATAGTGCAAGTGTATGCACAGACAACATCATACTCAGAAGAAGCCATGAATACTTCTACTACGACGTCGATGAGACTTTAGGGAAAACCAAACCAAACCACTACACCATAGTGGTGGGAGACTTCAATGCGCAAATAGGGAAAAGAACAAACTCTATGGAAACGACAACGGGCAAATTTGGGCTCGAATTGAGAAACGACAGAGGCGACACGTTGGTAGAATTGGCAACATCAAAAAAGTATAAAATCATGAATACCAAGTTCCAGAAGAAAACAGCGAGGAGATGGACGTGGAAAATCCCAAACGGTGTAGCGAAGACCGAAATTGACTATATCCTAACAAACAGGCCAGACATCGTCACAGACGTAACAGTCATCAACCAAGTCAACATTGCAAGTGGCCACATACTGGTTGTGAGCAACATCAAACTAGACGTAGATGTAGAAAGGAAAAAAATGTGCGACCAAGAGGCCATCAATATTAGATGCCACACGAATAGGATCGAAGATCGAATTCCAACTCGAATTGAGAGACCGATTCGAGACAATGCAAGAACTAGACGACATCGACACCATGAGCGAAAGCATCACATATATGATCTAAGCTAAGGCAATTAGCAAGCCCCAGAAATCGAGGATATCATCACCAACACGAGCCCTAATGACGAAACGACGAGAAATGGCGGAAAACGGTGACAATAAATAACGAATGTAGTACGCAGAAATATACAAGACCATCAAAACGAAAGCAAGAGAGTACATCCGGGAATACAACCAAGAGATCATACGAGAAACGATCATGGCATCAAAGAGCCTGAAAAAGTCCAAAGAATGCAGAAGCTCGGCCGAGACAGACTGATCACACTCCTGGACAAGCAGGGTAGACAAATCCACGATCAAGACAAGATCATAGAATGAATAGAGGAATTCTACACCGAGCTATACGACAGGGAGCAGAATACCATAATCCACACTGACCCAAACAAGGTACCAGAGATAACATAACTACAAAATATGAAGAATGGGACAGCAACAGGCAACGACCATAATATAAACAGCGAGATATTGAAAACAGGAGAAGATACCATCTCGAAGACACTTGCTAAGCTGTTCACTAAATGCTTATCAGAAAGAGGAACACCCACAGCGTGGAAGAACGCTACAATTGTGATAATCTTCAAGAAGGGAAATAAGAAAGGCCTTAAGAATTACAGCCCGATATGTCTACTATCAAACATCTATAAAATACTCACGAAAGTACTTTAAAAGGCTCGAGAAGACACTCGACGAAAATCAGCTACGACAGCAAGCTGGATTCAAAACTCAACGACGTACCACATCCACGTCGTAAACCAACTGAAGCAGAAGTGCAGAGAATAATCCCGCCCTGCATCGCATTCGTCGACTACGAGAAAGCCTTCGACTCAGTGCAAACTTAATCAGTACTGACTTCGCTGTAAGAACAGGGGATAGAAAATGTGTACATCGAACTCATGAAAGAAATCTACACATCATTACCTCAATGACAGTCCATCGACACAAAGAAAGCAACAAGATCAACTTAAGGAGAGTAGTTCGACAGCGAGATACCATATATCCCAAGCTGTTCACGGCAACACTCGAAAGCATATTTCGACGACTGACTTTGGAAACCAGAGGCTTGAAGATAGACGGCGAATATCTTAGTCATCTACGCTTCGCCTACGACATACTCACATGCGCTAATACACCACATGAGCTACAACAAATGCTACAGGAATTTGCTGATGAAAGTGAAAATCAGGGTTTGAATATGAACAATTCCAAGACAAAGATGACGATGGAAAACGTCACATCAATATATATCAATAATACTCAGATCGAGAACTTTGAAAGCTACATCTACCTGGGGCAGAGATAGAGCATCAGAGACAAAACACAAGACAAGAAGATTCAAAGAAGAATCACAGCCAAGCACCGCAATATATTTAAGGGTAACATTGAGACATGCGCGAAGAGACAACTCTACATCTCATGCGTACTTCCAGCATTGACTTACGGCGCGGAAACATCGGCACTCACCACCCAAGCAGAGAACAAGCTTGCTGCCGCACAAACAAAGATGGAAAGGAGTATGTTAAACATCACATCACCGGGGCAGAAAAGCAAACATCTGGGTAAAAAAAAAAGCAAAGGTCGTGAATGAACAAGTCAGAAGACGGAAGTGGACCTGGGCAGGGCACGTCAGCAGGAACTACGAAAGGAAAAGACCTAGAGGAAGACCGGCGAGACGTGGGAGAGACGAACTAGACGACTACTGGAAGGGTACCATCTGGCAGAGGATAGCGCAAGATAGGCAGATGTGGAAGCAGCATGCTGAGGCCTTCCCCCAACCACGGGACACTATGGCTGCACAATGGTGATGATATATGTATATGTATATGCATATGCATATGCATATGCATATGTATATGTATATGTATATGTATATGTATATGTATATGTATAGTATGTATGTATATGTATAGTATGTATGTATGTATGTATGTATGTATGTATGTATGTATGTATGTATGTATGTATGTATGTATGTACGTAAGTATGTATGTATGTATGTATGTATGTATCTATGTATGTATGTACGTAGTAGTATGTACGTATGTATGTATGTATGTATGTATGTATGTATATATATATATATATATATATATATATATATATATATATATATATATATATATATGACATTGGATGGTGATATAACAAGCAAGGTGTTTAAATTTGCGGACGATGCAAACATATTTAGAAGGATTAAATGAGATGCAGACAGATTATTGCTGGTAAGAAAATCTCAGAGCAGTGCTGAATTGCAATGGGAAATGAAATCAGATTGTTGGATTTATTAGGCGAAATATAGTGTACAAGAACAAATAAATACTAATACCGCTGTACAAGACAATAGCTAAGCCTCATTTAGAATAGCATGGAGGCCATATCGCAAAAAGGACATAGATATGCTAGAAAGAGCGCAAAGAAAAGTAACTAAACATTATACAAAATCTGTAGGGTATTAGTATGCGTCTAAGAGAATATGGTTTAACGACACAAAAGACCAGGAGACTTACAACTTATTTGTCCAACTGCCATCTAGAGTTAATTATCTAGGTGGAAATCGTGTTAAGTCTTGTTAAGTAACTTAAACACATACGGATACCAGTTAGATATTATTAGTAAAACAGTGCGGTTGTCGTTCAAACGGTACAATTAAAAAAGAAATGCGTATTAACTGTGGATCAACGTTGCAATCCTAACCAGATTTAATACTATTAATCATCCGGAGTTTGTAGTCATATGACAGTTTAACACCTTAGCATTTTAACGTTAACACCTTAACAGTTCTTTATATATATACGTTGCAAATACGACTAAAAACAAGATATGTGCTCAACTGCATTGTCATTACACTTGCCACGGAGCCGGACACGTGAGATGGTGATTGGTTATCCTCAGTACATGCATACTTACGAAGTAGCAATTTTAGTGTCCTGATCTTTTTTTGGCGAATTTAACTGTATTTTTCTTCAGAATTCCCTTGTGGGCTTCGTCTATTTGATTATTGTTTCTCGGCGTTCCTTTCTTCCGGACTGTCGAATTTGGTTGTAGTTTTGAAGCCCTGTGAATTTGAGTCGTTGGCAACAATCAATCTGAATTGGTAACGCTACAGTAAAACCACTGAAATGTGACTACTTTATATTAGCTTGCACCAATGTAGTAATAATCCAAAACGCATCCATTATTCGAATTGCAATGTTTTGATTTTAAACGCCTTTAGAGTGGCGCCATCTAGGATGTAGTTCAGCAAGGAAAGACTCTAGAAAAATGAAGGTTTATCAAACACACAAGGTAAATAAATAACTCTAGGTACCTATCATTGTCCTTCAATGTAGTTAGGCGGCCGAACGTTCAGGAGAAACATTCAAAAAAAAATCTTGAGAAATAAATACATACAAATAAGCTATCTTAGTGTTTTCTAAAATACATCTCCAGTCAGTAGACCAGAAGGCTGTTCATTGAAACAAATGGAGACAGAATAGGCTAGTTTAGAAAATACATAAATAAAGGTGTGCATTCAGATAGGATGAGTGCAAGGTAAGGAACTTCAGAGAAATAGAGAGAGCGAGCGAGTGTGTGAGAGGAGATGGTAAAGGGTGCGAGAGGGTGGAAGGGTGATAGGGGGTGGTAGAGGGTGGGAGAGGGAGGGCGAGGGTGGTAGAAGGTGGGAGAGGGAGGGCGAGGGTGGAAGAGGTTTGGGAGTGTGTGTAAGAGATGGTGTGTGTGAGAGGGTGGGATATGGTGGGAGAGGATGGGGTGGTAGAGAGTGATGGAGGGTGGAAGAGGGTGGTGATTGTTGGGATATGGTGGAAGAGGGTGATAAAAGGTGGAGATGGTGGGAGAGGATGGTAGAAAGTGACAGAGAATGGTAGATGGTGATAGATGGTGGTAGATGGGGTAGAGGGTGGTAGAGGATGGGAGAGGGTGGGAGATGGTGCGGTTTGAACCGATGAGAAAGACTCTCGGTTTCGTGGACTTTGCGTAGTGGTAAGTCCACAGTCCAACCTCCGTTTGCTATCCACCGACGGCCGGCCTTCGCTGCTGTTTCTTGCCCTGCTCTCGTCGGAAATTGGCTCCGCCTCCGAGGCCATTACGGCGGCTATGGCTATCTGCTGGGTCGCCTCCATCTGTTGTGTCGTCTCTTCCACAATGAACCTATACAGAGCCGCCACGTCCACCTCCCCAGAGTCGCCGAGCCGCCGAATGTCTTCCCGGAGGAGTATAGCGTCGGTCGGTCTCGGCGGTGGCACGTCGGAAGTTCTGGAGTCACATCATTATGATTACGATTGTGATAATGATTGTGATTGTGATGATGGTGGGTGATAAGGGTGGGAGAGGGTGGCAGAGGGTGGTAGAGAATTGGAGAGGATGGAAGAGGGTGTGAGAGGTTGGGAGACGG
>JAODUO010001742.1:50000-57500 GCA_025642075.2 Ridgeia piscesae
TAGTACTTGATAATTCTGCACCGCCGTGCGTTATGTGCACCGGTCTAGCTGCGGGTAACGTCAACGTTCTTTTTGTAGTATTCGACGAAACTGCACCGACCTGTGTTGGGTGTATTGTTATATCTGCAGTTGATGTCAAAGATCCTTCGGTTGTATTCGACAATTCTGCACCGACGTGCGTTGGGTGTATCGTTCTACTTGCTGGTAACGTTGACGTTCCGCTGATCTGAACCGTCGACACAGCGTTACCGTGCGTCGATTCGTGTGTCTCTCTAACATCGCGACTTCTGAACAACTGGCTTTCAGCCGTAGAAGATGTGGTAACTTTAGTCGTGTTGTGTACAATCCGAGGCGTTGTTGTCTGAGTTCTAGTCGTCGCCATCCCGGAGTTGTTGCCGACTAGGGAATACGTTCTAACCGCATGGAGTGTGTTATTCCCGGTCGTTGACTCTGTGAACGACGATAAAATAGATCTTATATCGCAATTTCCCAAAACGGGGCACTGAAAGGCGCACGCGACCCTGTGCACCGCGCGCGCTGGGATACATCACTCGGCGACAGGTGATCGTGTGTGTGTGTGTGTGTGTGTGTGTGTGTGTGTGTGTGTGTGTGTGTGTGTGTGTGTGTGTGTGTGTGTGTGTGTGTGTGTGTGTGTGTGTGTGTGTGTGTGTGTGTGTGTGTGTGTGTGTGTGTGTGTGTGTGTGTGTGTGTGTGTGTGTGTGTTGTGTGTGTGTGTGTGTGTTGTGTGTGGTGTGTGTGTGTGTGTGTGTGTGTGTGTGTGTGTGTGTGTGTGTGTGTGTGTGTGTGTGTGTGTGTGTGTGTGTGTGTGGTGTGTGTGTGTGTGTGTGTGTGTGGGTGTGTTTTGGTGTGTGTGTGTGTGTGTGTTTGTGCGTGCGTGCGTGCGCGTGCGTGCGTGCGTGCGTGCGTGCGCGTGCGTGCGTGCGTCTGGCGGGCGTGTGCGTTGTGTCTGTACATGTGCGCATGCATTGGTTGCATCCTGATTCTTATAACGAATAACAACACTTGATGCAGGAATCCGTATTATGTTACATGCGTTTATATATTTCGATACCCAACAAGCAAAAACAATGCGCTTTCTGGATGCCCAGTTGTGACGTCAGACAGGACACATACTGATATTAGGCACACTGTTTCTTTCCATTCAAAGCATGTTTACAGAGATAATTTGTGAGTCGAAACGAGCGTCAAAATGTTATTGTACATAATTCCGATATACTACAAACACTGGTCATCATAGGGAACACACATTTATCTTAAGGTTCCATGCGTATAACGTTTTATAGAAAAATTGAGGTCAGTTGTTTCGCGGAAGCCTGTCTGAGCTTCGAGATCGCCGCAGTCTTCGATTCGTTTTCAAAGTTATTATTCTATTGATTGCAGCCACCGTGCTCTGGTCCATTTCAGGACAAATACATTACAAATAGATAGTATATATATATATATATATATATATATATATATATATATATATATATATATATATATATATATATATATATATTTAACGCAAGAAATAAACGTTGTGTATAAACTATAAATAAACATTAGTTTGCCGATGTGTGAAGGAAGAGTTGTATATTTAACATAACTCTTTAAATCTGGGAGTAGAATCCCAATTGTTACCGTGACTCAACTGGTAGACGCGCTTGCTAGGTGTGTTCGCTTTTACAATCGGAAAAACACTGTTCAAACCCCACATGAAACCACATATTTCTTGTCACTTTTTGTATAACTTTTCACAAAATATAATTATACATGGAATCAACAGGCAATGGTGTAGCCAACTGCTTGTATTTGTTTTATTGTTTTAGTAATTAATTATTCGCGACGAAAATAAAATATGTTAATTGTTTATAACGATGATGCGTATTTCTAAATGTCATTTATCAAGACAAATCAAAAGTAGTTTTCAAGTGTACTAACAATAATTTAAATTTAGAAATATACAACATCGTTAATTATAATTACAGAATTACCACATTTTCATCTTCGTCGCGAATAAATAATTACTGCAGCAATAAAAGCACAAGCAGTATATCATTTATTGATTTTAAATTAATCGGTTTATAATTATTATTTAGTGAAAACATAAACAAGAGTGCAATAAACATGAATGGTTTGTGTCAGGTTCGAACCGGTATCCTTTTACCAACTGAGCTATACAGACCAGCGAGATTCGGGTCCGGGATTTAAAGTGTTCCGTTAAATTTACACCTTTTCCTTTATACATCGGCATACTACTGATATTAATGTACTATATAACATTTCTGTCTGAAATTAAATGTTTGTAATGTATGTGTCCTTACATGGATTATCTTCCGTGGGCTACAATCGATACAACATTACTCATAAAACAAGCCGAAGACAGTGGCGAACCCGACGCTCAATCGCTGAGTCAGGCCTTCACAAAACCCCTGGGTTTACCAGATGGTAAAAATATTGATTCGTATGGAACCGTAAGATAAATAATGCTTGTTCGTTCCCTGTGATGACTAGTGTTTCCATTACATCGGAATATCGCACAATAATTTATTATGACGCTCGTTTCGACGCAAAAACTACCCTTGTAAAGATGTCATCTTTGTCCCACGATACCACGTGATCGCCTTGCTGATTGACTTTCAGCTTTCTGCAAGAATCGCTATGCTGACGCTCTTTACTACAAATGTATTTGTGTTTACTTTTTTAAAGTTGTCAAATGTTACATACATACTTAATCTTTATAATAAATGGAAAATGAATTTTAGGTTGAATACATCTTGGGTGGTGGTAACGTTACCAGTTCACCCACCATTACATGTGTCTCCGGTGAAGTTGGGGGAACAATCGCAGAAGGACTGGCGCGAGGAATACCTACACACTCCGTCGTGTCGGCACGGATTGTTGCAAACATCTACAACGAAGCGACATTGCATGCGTGTGAGCGTGTGTAAATATACACACAGAGGCCTAAACGTGCACTCTTGCATACAAACATAAAACACAGACACAGACACAGACACAGACACAGACACACACACACACACACACACACACACACACACACACACACACACACACACACACACACACACACACACACACACACACACACACACACACACACACACACACACACACACACACACACACACACACACACACACACAACACACACACACACACACACACACACACACACACACACACACACACACACACACACACACACACACACACACACACACACACACACACACACACACACACACACACACCTCTATACTGGCATAGCGGCGCCATCTGTGATGACTGTGTACACTCTCGTACCCGTGTCCGTGCGCAACTGAAAACGTTACGTCTCCATGCAACAGTGTAAATACCTGTCCTAAAATTCGACGGTCGGTATTTCATGGTAAGCATGTCAATTGGCGTATCCACTGTGTCCCACATGACGTCCGTCGTGGAACCATCGAAGGAGCCGAACAATATCGACTTGTAGCAGTCATTCCTGCCGGCACCACGAGGGAACCATCCGGCACTGGCGACCTTCTCTGCGCACCCTATCGCTGTCTCTGGCGTCTGGAAGATGCTCAGGTTGAAGTGGCCATTGGCTGACAGAAAAGACGGAAATAACAGACAAGCGGAGAGTGGATGAGGCGAATGACAAGGAAGGAGAGAAGACGACTTAAGGAAGACGCTGGTGAGGAGGTGATTAATATATGCTGAAATGAGTGGGAGTAGGATGAATAACGACGTCGTAGAATTGGAAGATAAAAGAACACGAGGACGACCTAAGCATAAATGGCCGGTTCGTGGATGGAGAGTAGCGGAGAATATGAGGGAAAGACACCGAGAATAGGAGAATGACAGAAATGCATAAATGAAATGACAATGACAGCGAAAGACATAGACGAAAGGAGAATTAGAGGCAAAGACATACACGAAAGGAGAATTAGAGGCAAAGACAGAGACGAAAGGAGAATTAGAGGCAAAGACAGAGACGAAAGGAGAATTAGAGGCAAATACATAGAAGAAAGGAGAATTAGAGGCAAAGACAGAGACGAAAGGAGAATTAGAGGCAAAGACATAGACGAAAGGAGAATTAGAGGCAAAGACATGGACGAAAGGAGAATTAGAGGCAAAGACAGAGACGAAAGGAGAATTAGAGGCAAAGACAGAGACGAAGGAGAATTAGAGACAAAGACAGAGACGAAAGGAGAATTAGAGGCAAAGACAGAGACGAAAGGAGAATTAGAGGCAAAGACAGAGACGAAAGGAGAATTAGAGGCAAAGACAGAGACGAAAGGAGAATTAGATGCAAAGACAGAGACGAAAGGAGAATTAGAGGCAGAGACAGAGATGAAAGGAGAATTAGAGGCAAAGACATGGACGAAAGGAGAATTAGAGGCAAAGACATAGACGAAAGGAGAATTAGAGGCAAAGACAGAGACGAAAGGAGAATTAGAGGCAAAGACAGAGACGAAAGGAGAATTAGAGGCAAAGACATGGACGAAAGGAGAATTAGAAGCAAAGACATAGACGAAAGGAGAATTAGAGGCAAAGACAGAGACGAAAGGAGAATTAGAGGCAAAGACATGGACGAAAGGAGAATTAGAGGCAAAGACATGGACGAAAGGAGAATTAGAGGCAAATACATGGACGAAAGGAGAATTAGAGGCAAAGACAGAGACGAAAGGAGAATATTAGAAGCAAAGACATGGACGAAAGGAGAATTAGAGGCAAAGACATGGACGAAAGGAGAATTAGAAGCAAAGACATGGACGAAAGGAGAATTAGAGGCAAAGACAGAGACGAAAGGAGAATTAGAAGCAAAGACAGAGACGAAAGGAGAATTAGAGGCAAAGACAGAGACGAAAGGAGAATTAGAGGCAGGTATCGCGATGTTTACAAAAACAAATGATGTCTGGAGAATATTCACGCTGTCGTGTGGTTTTGGCGTCGGTAAACGGGCCAGGAGTCGTGTTGAAAAACATCGCGGCGACCTCAGAACGCCTAGAGAGTGGGGCACACCACTGTGCCAGGCTTGTCAGAGTTGTAGGGAACGTGAGTCACATAGAAACCCCGTAGACCCGTTTATTCACTATATGTTATTAGCCAGACCCTGGTCACGAGACTCACGCATTGTCGATAGCGTGCGGTTGAAGGCAGCGTAGACAAAACGGTACATGTTCCTGGCGCTGCCGAGACGGAATCCGGTGTATATTGCGTGACGTCGCGACCCGTCCGAGGTGATGACGTCATGACGTAGAATGATATCGAGGCCGGCGATCAGTTGTGTGGCAGGATCGAGTCCGACCCAGAATTCAGATTGCGGGTCGCCGAATCCAGTAATGTAGTCATTCCACGACCTGTTGAAATCCACCGACTCGGAGCGATTTCGGCGCAGAAGTACCTTAGGAAAACCACTGAATATTTGGTTGCCAACTCTTCCAATTGAATTGGCGTTTATCTTTACCAGGCCTACACATCAACCGAGTAGGACACGTTTATTTGCCAAAATGTAAACAGTAAACAAGCTTTATTAGCAACTCAACTGAGTCGGATTAACATTATACAATAAAATGCAATTAATGCATTAATTATTAGTTATACATTACTCTGCCCTTTCCTGTTTACTGGCAATTATATAATCCCCAAGGTAATAAAGTGTACACATTATATGCTGTCTTATATCACATTTGATATGCCTTTTGTCAGGCAGCAGATGGCTTACTCTTAATGTATCTCAGCGTAACCCAAACCATAAATAATACACATTAATGCCCTTCTCTGTATAATTTCGATATTTTCAGATACAATTTTGTGGCAAATTAGTGTGCCATACAGGGCATGCATACTCTAAATTCGGTCTCAGAACACAGTGACCATATATCAGTCAGTGTGATTCCTGCTCGCTTTAACTGATATAACATAATTTATCCACAATATTTTGCCATGTGTTTATTCCAAACAAGATCCTGAGAAATGGTCACACCTAAACATTTGGCATGGAGGAGTTGCTTTATATCCCTCCCGTCAATTTTAATATTCGGAATAGTGCTGCAAAAAAGTTCCTCTTGTGCAAAACGTATGGTTATTTCTTTTTCTTTTTCCGAATACATTTTCATAACATTCTCTTCTGTACATACATAAATTATACAGTAACAATTAATACATAATTAACAAAATGATACATTTTGCAAAATCCGAGATAGAAAGATTGCATGTTACCACACGTAACGACCACCGTCACAGCATTTCATCAATTAGTCGTTAACCACCGAAGTTCCAATCTAAGAAATCAGTTTTTTCGTAATGTTATCAAAATTGTTTCTCCACACGTGAACATTGGCAATAGAAAAATATCAAGTCTGGTCCAAATGGACAGGCTACAATCATGCATGGACACACACGAGCCTACCGTCCACCCGCCTCCGTCTGTCACGAAGTCGCAGCTAACGTTGATCGCTTTCTCACCGCGGTACACGGTGTACGACTTCCTGTCACGTGACTTGTGACCGTAGCACTGGAGGTCGGCGCAACCGGAAGCTGTGAAGAGACGCGGAGGAATGTCAAATTAAAACGACCATTTCCGTTTACCGAGTCACAGACTCATGCAGTCGCTATGAAATTATATTATTAGTAGGAACTTCGCTGAATCTGTTTACTTCGACAGTCAATTGTCTGTGGGAAACGCCAAATATTGAAAAGAGCGATGCCAGAATGGTTCTGTCAACTACGCCGACGTGCGAACAACGCTTCCAGCTTATTAATCGCAATATTTGGCTGAAAATAGCATCATAATAAGGCAACTTCTTTAGCGTCATATCCTCGAGATTCCGAGTACAGGGGCCAACGTACAAACTCAGCGTACTCATAAACGGGGAGAGACAAGAGTCGTCACTGGAGCATGGAACTGCCGTAAACGTACAGTGGGAAAACATTTCAAGTAAATAGTATGCTGATTTTTTCAAAAGGTGGCTATTGTTTCAGATGATTTCGTAGTAAGGAGGAATTGCCTTACGCATATGTATTCTCGGGATATATAAATAAATATCAATACACGAGTGTTCCTGTACGTTCACGTGTCATCGGTAGGACGACTTACCTATACAGACACCAACACAAAATGGTAAGACGAGTAAGAACATATTAAATCAGTTAAAAACTACTTCGATTGTTGCAAAAAGAAATAACATCTTTAGATAATCAGGCAAGATTGCAAAACGTCGACTGACATTGGTCTAAATATAACGCCCTGTATGAACATTAAACTGGTAAAATAAAACGTTCATACATACATGCATGCATGCAGGCAGACACACAGACAAACAATAATGTACATGCATGCATACATTCAACATGAATATAATTAAATTCATAGCAGATTATATACACAACATATTCAAGCCAACAAAGTAACAATGTATGAAACGCTGATTTTTTAACGCTTATATGTATATGTACATATGTGAGATGTAGGCTTATATTTACATA
>JAODUO010001742.1:62500-70015 GCA_025642075.2 Ridgeia piscesae
ACCTTGGGTGAGTTTATTCACTTTACATTGCTCCAGTTCACTCAACTGTGTAAATGAGTACCTGGCAACAGACAGGTGGTAGATATGTGTAAGAGCAGTCTTCGCGCATTAATTGCAGCATATGGCTGGGTGCTTCCCAGAGAAGTTGAGATGGTGTCTGATTGAACAGGTCTGCCAGTGAAGAAAAGTGTAAAGCACTTGGAAAAATCCTGAGGATTGGATACTGCGCTATATAAGAACATACCTTTACCTTTTCTTTAACTGAACACCTACGCCAACGTTCAAGCCACACCCCAAAAAGTTTCCTTTTTAAGATTGGCGAACTGCCAACCCCACATATCGCTCCACCCAAGTAGACAAAAATGTCTCTTTGCTTAAGCTTCTTCCCACCCAGGTGTATGTACAGCTCTTTCATGCTATGTACCACCCGCATTACCTCTGTCTTCTCCAAACGAACTCTCAGTCCATGTCTGCTTAAATATCTTTTTACTCTATCATCTGTTCTTAGAGAGTTGCTTCCCCCATCCGCTGCTACTGTCAGTCCATATGCGTGCAATAGTTTCCGGAGTACGTCTTTTGTACAAATCTTTCTGCTTATCAGTTCCACCAAAGCGATAAACAACAATGGGATCAAAGCGCTCCACTATGTAAGGCCAACATTTACTTTAGAATCTCCTTACACTCCCGGTCCACACAGCACCCTGCTCTTCGTCTCCACCACTATCTTGTCTCAGCCTCTGGGACCCCCATCCACCTCAGGTTCCCATCGTCATTGCTCTTGGGATTGTAGCACAGGCCTTCTCCAGGTCTATGAATCTAATTGCCATATTCTTCTGTCCTTCCAGTTTCTTCTCTACTAACTACCTCAGGGCGAACATCCCATCCGTTGTTTCTCCTCTTTATCTAAACTCCAGCTGGAAACTAGTGATATCGCGGCCCTGGGGATACGAGAGAAAAATGCATAAGTTTAATTGTTGAATGGTATTGTACAAACAAATGTTATTCATTCACCCAAAAGTGCATAGAAATATCGATCATCAGATAATTAATTTTATATTAATAACATAACATAGATAATCAGATTTGTGTTTCCATGATTAATTAAAAAGTATGAACATAAATTCAAAATGCTTACGAGGGTGCATGACTGACAGTATGACTGATGTCAGAATGTGCTCAACTCTGTGTTATGGCAGATTACTGCTATACTGACAATTAGCTAGTGAATACTTCTTTCTTAAGTACAATTCTTTGTTAATAAAGAAAAATACATAAGTTACAATTATTCAAATAACATTAAAAACAAGACATTTTCGTTTATATCAGTTTATATCATTTGCTAATCTTGCGTGTAGAGAAACTGTAGGCGCTCTAAAGATATTTATATGGCTCTTATAGCAGGGCACTGAATATCAGTCAAGTCTGTCATCAATTGAAACAGACGATATATATATGTCTGTCTGTCTGTCTGTCTGTCTATCTGCCTGCCTGCCTGCCTGCCTGCCTGCCTGCCTGCCTGCCTGCCTGCCTGCCTGCCTGCCTGCCTGCCTGCCTGTCTGTCTGTCTGTTTGTCTGTCTGTCTGTCTGTCTGTCTGTCTGTCTGTCTGTCTGTCTGTCTGTCTGTCTGTCTGTCTGTCTGTCTGTCTGTCTGTCTGTCTGTCTGTCTGTCTGTGTCTGTCGTATTTACATTTACTTTTTCGTTCTGATGCACAATGTGTCAGAGTGAACAAGTGTTTGAGTGACCTGGCTGTTTGTCTCTTTCTCTGTCTGTCTCCTTTCTGGTTTACCTCTCCCCCATTCCTTCCTTTAAAAATACTCAATATTTACTATTTCCTTTCCTCCCTGCCTGACCTCCCTCCCCCTCTCCCGATCCCTCTGCCTCACTTTCTTTATCCTCTACTATTTCCCTTCTCACTCTCCCTCTATAGCCCTCTTCCTCCGTACTTTCATCCACCAATCTTTTTCACCCCTCCCATCATACTAATTAAGCTGCAATTCAGTACGGTCATGGGTATTTGCACATTCGACAAGAAGAACGAAGCCACTTGTGCTATTCAATGCAACCTTGTTTTGTCCGTGTGTAATGCCTGTCGTGTTTCATTGTCAGTGTAACAAAGACAATGCCATGTTTCATTGTCCTGGACATTCTTACCCTGACGTGCGGCCTCCAACAGTGGTATGTTATTGGTCCCGCGCAAGAACGCACAGATTGACAACGTATAATTAACAACATCTGTCGCGTTGTACCTTGCAGTTGCTACAAACAAATGACTTAAGCGTTCGATCGAAAGCCTGGATTTGTCGAAGTGCATTTGTAGTCGAAATGCAGTTCTCCTGGTTTTCAGTATAAGACCAACTTCACGTGTTTATGGATGGTTCGTGTGGGGTCGAGTGCAGCGCATCGTATCATATCCAGCAAACGATACACATTTGACGCTCTACCTGGTTTGACAGTTGGTCTCGAGTGAGCTGCACATGTTGCAGTTTGAAAGTCATTTGACATTGGGATATACAACTAGACGCCAAAAAGAGAGCGACGACTGCTACAGACAATTACTTGAAAGTAGACTGTGTGTAATGTTGTTGTGGTATTTATAACAACAACGGGTGGTAGTACATTACATTACATGTGGTACAGTGTCGACATTCTATATTGCTAATTTGTATTAGTCAAACCAACACGCATTCGAAAGACAAAACATTTCATCGTTATGCATACCTGTTGGCGTCGTTCTACTGTGAATATAATGACACAGATAAGCCATTTCTAGTTAATAAAAAACATTATTTGGGAACTTATTTGATATGTAATGAATAGATGCACTTCTTGATTTGCGTCGAAATAAATCTTAGGTAAGCATTGTATTTATTTCTTAAATAAAATAACAAATAACTAATATGTTTAATCCACCTCTGTTTATTATCTTAAATTATGAATTCTCGTATATCAATATGAGTTACACTGTTCATTGTAGGGTGCACTGTATTATGTAGCTGAAACAATGCCTTATTTAATTTTATGAAGGAGAATACGTCGGCGATGTGTGCGCCATATTGTTGCCCAACTTCCGCTATAGAACATAACTATCAATGAATCAAAATTAGTAATTGTAGTTATGCATGCTAACATGTTTGATCATATGATATAAGATAACATTTAAGCAGAGTTTTAATGTAATGCTATAACATAAATAACGTCAGATATATCAGCTTATGTGTCTTACAAGTTGACACCACAATTTCACCAGCTATGGCTGGACATTGGTTTATAAGCAAATAAAATGGCAACCTTAATTGACTGAGTGTTTCAACCGCACGTGGCGGAAGGGGAGAGTCACAACCGGTCTGGCGCACCGGGGTTTGGGCCAGGTATTTCCCTCCCATAGGAACACTTCCGGCGGAAGTCGGTCAGTTGTGAGGGAGTCAGAATTGTGACCAATCTTTGCCAGGGAACGTTGTAAGGAGCAACCAATGAGGTATCTCTGGCCCCAGTAGTGCATTAGATTATACTATAGGCTATGTACCCAGTGTCTCCCACTTCCTGGTTCCCTCTCATTTTTTTTCTTCAAAGTTATATTATGACTATTAACTAATTTCAATGTCATCATTACTGATGTTTAAAACATATTTATGTTGTTTTAATCGTACACAACAACTCAGTTTCACGATAAGCTTTAGTTAATTTGTTATATATTACATTTAAGTATGTCATGGAATTGTATGTTGTCTTTACATATATATTTATTTTAATATGTATCGACATATTTCATGATTCATTTTTGTTCATTCTATAATAATGCAGCTATAATATATTAATAATAATGAAATCATAAATATTTTATTCAAACTTGCTAAGATACAATCATGTCTACTTTAAAAATAAACTACAATGTTTTTAATAGTCAATAAGTAAATAAATGCCGCTTTAATATATTAATAATAATACATTCAATGTATGAATAAATAACTGTGATCATTCAAAGTTAACGTACCTGTTAAGATGAGTTTGCTTATATTTACACACGTATACGTTACCTAGTATAACTTTTGGTTATAATAAATTAAATTAGTATTTTTCTTAATAATTAAGAAATACAGTTAATAATACTACCCAGTCAGTATAATATCGTACATTACCAAACTTTCATACGTGTACACAACACGTGACAAAGTATCTGCATAAAAAACTAGTAAACACACTATGACAAATAACGAAAATATCGAACATACCTTGAACTTGAACATATTTTCTTTTTATTATATAAAACATAGGATTATGCATACATTTATCATTATTAGACACACACAGACACTCAGACTCTCATGCACACAGATACACAATTACGCTAGCACACCTAACGAGAATTTATTGGAAAAAACGAGCTTGAGATAATGTTGGATATTGTTAGACGATGCACCATGTTCAGGTTTAATAATCATCACTAAAAAAATCATGCTTGTGGGAAACAGTTATGCTCGTTTTGTAATTTTCCAGGCAAAAAACAATCTTTGAAATTGGGTGTTGGGCAGCCTTAGTGACGTAATATGAAGAGTTTAAAACCACATTTAGCAGTCTTTAACAGAAAAAAATGTGTTTGTGCATAGTTTTTTTTCCAGATCGTGTGCTAATAATTATGTATTCCTGTTGGATCGTGTATATTCATTTTCTAACAACATAAAATACAGTTGCGACTGATTGCTGTTAGAATACTGTATCTTATCGCAAAAGCACTGTCAAATGTTTCTGTATACCATTTTTTTATTTGCACAGCTTATGGTAATGTCGTTTCGCTGTTGTGTGTGGCAGGTTCACACCCTGCTGGTGTTCCTTATGCAAACACTACATGTTGTGTGCACACTTCCATTTTATAAGTTTAGCTGGTTTTGTGATATTTTCGAAATGCATTGAACTATAGTCAAACTTCATGTGGAATGGAAAGATAAATGTGTGTTCCCTGTGATAACTAGTGTTTCCATTACATCGGAATACCCCCCGATAACGCGCTACGCCGTTCGTTTCAACCGTAAATATATTTTGTAGACATGCTCTGAAAGCCTAGAAAAGTTGGCAGATTACCCCAGATGGATAGTGGGCGTGGACAGAGGCCGATCAACGTCTGTCGAGGGGGTAACATTTGTTTTCGCGGAAGCGTTACTTATTTCGTTGTTGTCGGCTATTGACATCGGAAATAAAGACGAGACGGTGGATTGCATGTTATGCAACTCACATACGCCTAGAGCAGAACGTCTATGCTATGGGGGAACTTCAAAATGTGAATTGCACAGGTTATTCTAATAGTTATAAGCATAGCAAGGCTACATTACAAAGGTCTAAGTATAATTGCCCCACCGCCTATTGACGCTAGGTCTGCAACAGTGGCTGTGTCATTGTTGTGTCCAGGCGGTACCACCAGGTAACATGTACCACAAGTTAACTCGTATGTACACACGCACGCACGCACGCACGCGCACGCACGCACACGCACACGCACACGCACACGCACACGCACACGCACACGCACACGCACACGCACACGCACACGCACACGACGCACACACACACACACACACACACACACACACACACACACACACACACACACACACACACACACACACACACGCACCGTAAAATACCTATAACTCGATGCCCAATCAAGACTCAGTAAAAAGGGGACACGTCCCCCTGCCGCACATGACGTCACACGGGACGGGATTAGTCACTCCATCGAGTATTGTACGGGAATACCTGACACAATGAGCCAGACACTTTTACGTTTGCACATTATTGCACCACATTGTACACATGCTTTATTGCTACCAAAGCTTCAGCCATAGATTATTAACGTGACTTATTTAACCAGATTTAACAAGATTCAACTCTAGATGGCAGGTGGACTAGGAAGCCATTTGGCTTATCGAGAGTCCAACCTATCTATCTAAGTATACCCCGCCCGTCTTAGGTATATGTCGATTTTCTTTTTAAATATATTAACACTACTAGCACCTACACAATCAGCTGATAATCTGTTCCATTCGTTTACTGTTCTTTGTGAAAATTTTCTAATATCTAGTCTACACTGCTTCTTTGCTAATGTAACTCCATGTCCTGTAGTCCTTCTCTCTTCCTTGACTGTGAAAAAAATATTTCTGTCAATATCTTCATACCCATTCAATATTTTAAACACCTCAATCTGATCTCCTCTCAATCTTCTGGTTTCTAGTGTTGTTAAACCACATTCTTTTAGACGCATTTCATAACTAATATTCCTGAGTTTTGTATCATTTTGGTTGCTCTCCTTTTTACTCTTTCTAGCATATCAATATCCTTCTTGTGATATGGTCTCAATGCTTGTATACAATATTCTAAGTGAGGCCTAACTATTGTTTTATACAGCGGTATTATTAGTTCTTTTTCTTTGTACACTATATTTCGCCTAATTAATCCAAGAATTTGGTTTCCCTTCGCTGCTGCAATTCCACACTGCTCTGATACCTTCATGTCAGCACTAATAGTTAACCCTAAGTCCTTTTCCTTTAAGGTAGTATTTAGTACAGTACCACCCATTGTATATTGTACATTTTCATTCCCATGTCCTGTGTGGAGGCACTTACACTTTCCAAAATTAAACAGCATTTGCCACTTCTCAGACCATTCTATCAACTTATTAAGATCATCTTGTAAATGCTGTCTATCTGCATCACTTTTAATTTTCCTAAACACTTTTGTGTCGTCCGCAAACTTCAACACCTTGCTTGTTATGTCATCATCCAAATCATTGATATATATTAAGAATAAAATAGGTCCCAGTACTGATCCCTGCGGTACTCCACTCAAAACCGATTTCCAGTTTGAAACCTCCCCATCAACTACTACTCTTTGTCTTCTATCAATAAGCCATTTTTCTATCCAGTTGATCATACCATTTCCTATGCCATGGGCCAATAGCTTAAAGGGGGAGTGAAGCGGCTGAACAACCACAGCCCAAACATAAGAACATATCATTTACAGCATTTGTAACCATAATTTGACAAGCACAGCGTCACGGTATAATTTAAATATTTTTTTAAACTGAGCTACTTTCAACTCAGGGCGCTGCCATCTTGCCTAGGGCCTTGTCTGGTTTGATTGGAGCTTTGTTTACATTTCACGGAAGCCGCCAGTCGATAGGCGACGCAGCATAGCTCTCGCAAAAACGGGCCAAACGCATTAAAACAAACATAATTAAACAATTTAATGCACTGTATAGTTAATAGATATACTATGATTGTTAGTAAGCAACTTTTCACATACTTCCACGAAAGGATTCCTGCCGAAAAAACAGGTTAGAGATGATGAAGTTGGCGTGTCCGCCGGCGGAAAGTTCGACAAGAGTCTGCGGGGGTCACTTTCAAACGCCGATTGCAAGCCTAATTACAAACGTGACGAGCACAAAGAGACACTGAACATAAAAACATAAGTCTCGATCAAAGCCACAGGTGCATCTTTGGCCGATTTGTTTGCAAAAAATACGC
>JAODUO010001743.1:0-65000 GCA_025642075.2 Ridgeia piscesae
GTAGAGGGATTACAACAGAAACATGCATTGGATCACGAATATGATTATATAACAATAATGGAACGTACGAGCATTAGTTGTCTTTCCACCACAAACCATAAACGTTCATACCTTCGAGTAATTGCATCGTCCAATCTGTGCCCGTCCTCGTTGTGTTTCGGCATCTGTTGATATCCTAGTGTCTGCTGACATCTTGAACTGCACCTTGTGTGCAGCTTAGTTGAGACCAACTGTCACACTACATTGAGCGTCAAACGTGCATCGTCTGCTGCACTCGACCCCAATCGAACAAACTAAGAAACATGTTCGCCTTGCACTGTTAACGGGGAGAACTACATTTTGACCCCAACGATTCCATGCTATTGGTCGTTGCACCCTTCAGTCATCTGTGAATAGAAATATCTGTCACGTGCAAGTCACCGATATGGCGAAGTTACATGTTGTCAACCCCTGCGTTCTAACGTAGCAGCAAAACCATTAGGAAGCTGTGCCAAGAATGTCCAAAACCAATTGACGGGTTGCATTGTCTGTGTTAAACTGTGATAATGTCAATGAAGCATGGCAGGTATTACACAATTGCTTTGTATGGCATAAATAGCTTCGACGTTCGAGTAGATATATGCAAATAGCCATGACCGAATCCATGTGAGCCTTAATGAGAATGAGAGGATGGGTACAAAACACCGAGTGGCGGGCGAAAACGTGGAGGAAGAGGGGTGTAGACGAGCAGAGAAGAGTGGGAAAGAATAAGGAAAACGGGATAGATATAGTGTGACGGAGAGACAGGGGAGGGAGGATCGGAGGGAGTGAGGGAGGGAGTGAGGGAGGGAGGGAGGGAGGGAGGGAGGGAGGGAGGGACGGACGGACGGACGGACGGACGGACGGACGGACGGACGGACGGACGGACGGACGGACGGACGGACGGACGGACGGACGGACGGACGGACGGACGGACGGACGGACGGACGGACGGACGGACGGACGGACGGACAGGACGGACGGACGGAGGGAGAGAGGGAGAGAGGGAGAGAGGGAGAGAGGGAGAGAGTAATAATTTAATGTTCAAGTTTTATTTAGTTTATATCTTAATGGATGTAGCATTATTGAAAAGTAAACTATATTTTGTCCCGTAACATGCAGCACTGACATAATTGTTTTGGCGTATCATGTATATTGAAATATTACAGATATTGATAGTTGGCGGGGATTTTAGCGAATCACAAATTTGGAATAACCCGAATATACAACTGAGTCAACTGGGCAAAGTAAACCGGTAGACTTAAGTACTGCCGTTACACACGCACGCACGCACGCATGCACGCACGCACGCACGCACGCACGCACGCACGCACGCACGCACGCAAACAGACACACACACACAAACACACAACACTGCTTATTGTGTATATGTGTGTCTTTAAAACTTTTTCACACCCACGTATTCATTGCTATAGTAAAACAGGGAAGACATGGATTGTTGCCTACTAGCCTTGCAGCCATGTTTTTGTTTTTGTCGTAGTGATATGTTTTTTGCAGGAGTAGTTAGATTATATTATCATGTGGCCCTTAATCAGCCATTACATCAACAAGTTGCGTTATTTTCAATACACTTATGTTATATCTGGATTAGTATGGATGTTGTTTCTGAAGTAATAAGTTTGCTTTTTAAAGAGGTGTACGTTTGATAAATGTGAACAAAATTTCTGTTCAAAGTTTAAAATACACATCTTTTGTCATTTATATTATTTCACTATTGTGTGAAGTATTGTTATATTTAACCGAACAACCAAAGAAACCAAAGATGTGACTAACAATAGTCACATTACCAGGGGACCATAAAGAGGTATTCATATGAATGTGTTGTTAACACGGGGAAATATTAACAATAATGTGTATCTATATTTCAGTACGCAAAGGCCATCTGCGACGGAACGGAGACAAACCAAATAGAGCAGGCCGACGTTGCTGGTTTTCGGCCCGCGTTGTTGCATGAGTTTATAAATCGTTGAAAGTAATCTTATTTAATTATTATTAAATGCAACGGTTTATACAAAGAGCTTCAATTGTTGTGAATGATATTGTTTGCGTTTCATTTAACACTACTATTCAACAGTTATGTGACACATACTTACACCAGTCGACATGTTAATAAAGTTATGTAAGTCTTGAATGCATGACTCATTTCCCAAAATATATTATTAAATCATTGCCGAGTTGTGTTGGGTAAAACCAACTATTTGGATATGGTAACGTCTAGATTTCCACCCTTTGTACTGATATTGAAGTACCTCAATGGGATTTATATACTGCAATGTTAAGCCCATATAACGCCTTTTTGAATAAAAAAATATAATTCTACAAAACATTCCAATAGGACCACTATAAAAGTGTGTTCCATACATGCAAAATAGACGCAAATATATGCCATTATAAAAGTGTGATCCACACCCATCCCCTGACGAATTTATTGTACACACTACCTCTATGGGCTATCTACATCACATACACAATTTAAACCGTATGTATCTAAAATACAGCTTTATTTTAATTTGTTTTCAAAATATAGGGCAGTATGTAGGCAACAAACTATGCCAATTCGGGCAAGTTACATCCAATACATTCAGCTAGAAGACAGTTACATATATCTTAAACTGCCAGAGTTATATGTCACGAAGACGCGGGGATTTGTATTTAGTGCTGCACGTACTATAGACTGCATTGAAAACCATGGCTGTAACGAAGCCATAACATCGCACAACGCTCTGAGACAAGGACATTAAGAAAACACTGTTTATAAACAAAAATACAAGTAACGATGATTGTGAGGTTTTGTTATGTTTATTAATAATAATTGCAAGAAAGGAAGCGCATCAATAAATGATTAGCATAAACTATAATATGCATGGTTCACTCATATGTTAATTCGGCAATCACCATGTTTACGCTGGTCACAGTAGACGTTAAACCTTTGTCACGCATGTAAGAAGTCCATAAACAACACTAAAAACGAGGTGGAACGACATCCTCGACCGGATATACATTCCAGACTGGCAAACAGATGACCATAACGTCGCGTTAACCTTCGCCATGAACCGCAAACCTTTTGACATGAACCGCTAACTTTCGATGTTCTCGACCGCTCGACGTTCTGGACCGCCACACCGGTTTCGCTGCGCGACACATTTTGAGACTTGATTGACAGGTGTGTGTTCGCGTTTGCGTCCGTTTGTTTTGAATGGTCTATTAGCTGCATTATCGACAACGGGGAACTAACTAGTGCGTCGAAAAGCGGTAAGCAATTTCATGAAAACACAATCCCAAAGAAGGGCTTCTGTTGGTAATGTGTTACGCTTTTGTTACTGTTTGTGTTAGACTGTTGTAACATAACATACGCTGCCCACATCGAGACCCGCGCGGGTAGAGAGTGGCACGCCTTCTTCTCCATGATGGAGCAGCAATCAGCGATCACTGCCCTCGATTTCTGAACAGTCGTTTTTGGTTTAATACTTCTACTGGCAAACAGTACAAACTGTTATGCTGTTCTCGATTTGTAGAACTACAGGAACATATTATCGTCACGAAGTACTTTGCACGCCTAACTGTAAGACTAAGTAAGGGTATTAAATGGTAATCATTAACGGGGTCGCTAGCCTTGAGAAATGAAGTTACTGTTTGCTCCTTCAGTTTGAGTTTACTTGTAGTTGGATACAGGTCCACAGGGTTTCTGTTTAATCAGTCATAATGTGAAGGTTTCACTAGAAATCTTTGAAATATTTCTGCCTTCTGCATACTGCAACGTATCGGTTGCATTATAACCAGAATTACAGCTGACATATTTCATCAATGGCATGCATCAGATTAGTTGTTTTAGTGACACTAGTATACATCAGTCATAGCAGTCCTGATTCACAATGTCCTAAACCACCTGGCAACGGGTCCTTGAAGAGACGTACCAACGTTAGCCACCCTTAGTTGTCCATAATAAAATGCTTTAGTGCGACAGGTTTTGATAACTGATCATTTTAATTACAGGGTAAATATAAGAACAAACTGCTAAATGAGGGTTATAACATTGTTATAAGGGCAGTACACCCCAGAAGGTATTCCCCCAGATTTAACTACATAGTCAAGTATCTTGTGCCAATTTTTAAGTGACGCAGATATAACCACTACATAACAGTTAACAAAATGCATTTTTGCGGCGTGACTGTGTACACCTGGGGGCACATGATATGACATTCTGGAGTTAAATGGGGAAATAACAGTGACTGTATTAAGTTCAGTCCCTGTTGCTCAGTGCTCGGGGGGATTGGAGGCTGACTGGGTTCATCAATAACCACAGGTCCATGATTAAGATTCCCATCAGTCCCCAGCCTGGCTGTCTTGAACATTTGCCACTGTAAGAATGGAGCAGCATCAGCAGTTTCAGCATAACCACAGTGTTACATACAAAACCTGGGTGTATTTGGGTCAGACACCTGTATAATTGCACTAGTTGTAGTGTAATATTGCTTGAATGTGGTCCCATAAAATTAGAAATATTTACTGGTGAACAACAATAATAATTTAATTATGTTATTACAATTTATATACTGCCATTTTTGCATAAACTGTTCAAATACATTTTATCTTATTACAAGTATAAACAAAACTAAAAATATTATACAGTATTTTATAAGAAATACGCAGAGGTAAACTTAGGTGATCTAAGATGTGTAAATGACAAAATATTTCTAATATAAATCACAACTTGATAAACATATCCAATAACAAAAAAAAGGTACACTCAAATATGGTTGTGGTTGATAATAGTACAATGGTACTATGTACTTTTCAATATCAACACAGCTGCTGTCACATCTGGGCATTAGTCAGAGCAGACTTTGACACTGAGATATCTGAGGATGGACACATTCATTGGAGAACTTATAAATACAAATAATACAAATACCAACTGGTGAGTAACTAACTGAAAACATTAAATATTGTAACAACCACTTCTTCTAAACAATAATTATTGTTATCATCCAAATAAGGCAAGACAGAACACATGCACACACACACGCACACATGCATACAGACTATCTACATAACCCACGCAAACACATGTTATAGACATGCATGCATGCACCCAAACACACAATGGTAGTGTTTTTTTCAAAGCCAAACAACTCTAACGAAACAAAGAAACACGGGTTATTGATTCATCAGACCAGCATGCAATTATTATACCAAAAAAATTTCAAGAGTTCACAGTGTTTATTTATGGGCCTGCAGGTATAATACTATAAGATTCCCCCATGTCTAAAACTTGGTTTGGGAAATATTCCGCTATGGGAGTGGAGAAGAAAATTTCCCTAGGAACATCTTACCCTAGGCAGATGTTTATATTAATCTACAGGGAAAGTCATTCTAGGTAGTGAAAATACTGAACTATGTCACTGGGGACTAGGATGTTAGTTGGTACATAAATTGTCAAAACGTCACTACCGGTAGTTCCGTAATTGTCGAAAGAGGTTAGTTTAACATAAACAAGCAATGATAAAAAGATGTGTTAATAGGAGTGTGGTGTGGTGTGGTGTTACCCTGTTGGCAACCGTTTTGAGAGTGAGAGTCGGAAGGTTGGGTGTGGCAGGGAGCAGCCAGTTGTTGTCACTTGTTGAGAATAACATGAGTTGGGAGGGTGGGTGACTGGGTGTTGCAAGATGTTACTAGTTGGAGAGAGACAATGCATCAAACAGAGCTGAAGTGTCTGCCTCCTGTAGCTGTCCATCGTTAACCACAGCTGGATACTGTAGAGCAGACAAAAGACATCACCATTACAGTGCCCAATAAAAGTTAGATGTTTGAGACTACAATATGAGTCATTTTGTGATGCCGTTATATACCAACTTACCAGTACCAGTACACTGTATACCGGGACATAAATTTAGCAGTGAAAATATTTTAGAACTGGTTCTTTGTATATACAAGTAAGTTTTCTTGAAGGTGGAAAATAAATAATTTAAATGTTAAGCACATTGAATAATATATACATCTATTAGTATTTTGAAAAAAACTTCATTATTCCGTTAGACGTGTCTTATATTCAGAATATCAACCTTGACAAATATCAGAATGCATAGATCTTTAACACCGTCTGTCCATCTTTACTCTGGTCTTTCTCTTCTCCTGCCAGCTTTCCCTGTCATGGCAGACTTCCACAGATCTACCAGACTCATTTGCCTGAGTATTTTCTAGTTTTCATCCGAGACAGCTTGTCAAACATTGTCAAAAACGAGCCATAAACTGACAAATGACAACTGATCCACTGTCATTATTTTAGCCTTTCCTCCCACGCAGAGTTCAGGCTTTGTTAGTCCTTTTCACTGATCATTTGTCCTGGGTGATGCTTCACTGAATGCTTTTAACCCCTTTGCTGTTAACCCTTTGCAGACCAAATGCAACAACAGCATATCATGTCACAGAATCTGGCATACAGATTTTGAGGATCATCTGGTACTTACTGTGGGAAAGTTTTTTGTCAGATACAGATAGTGTAACAAAGGAGAACGTTCTATGGTACCCAACAGACACTGAAGGTTGGAAGAGTTAGGAGACAGAACAGACTGGAGTGGTACAAGTGTGTGGGGTGCATGAGTGCGGGAACATATGTCATGACCTGCTGCAGCTCAGGGGAGCAGCTCTAGGGAAAGGGAGAGTTCTGAGATAAAAATATCCGACAAAATGTGTACGGAATGAGTTAAATGCACAGATGTTGTTCTTATTACTGCAATGCAGATATCTATACCAATGCACATCTGAGTTTCTACACAAGTAATTATGATATTCTTCAACTTGCAAGATATGTTCCTTACATATACTCACAGTTAAGGATGTTTTCAACTATAAAGAAGATGTATTTGTCGTTTTTATTTTAAATATCTGCCACAAATATATGTTTGTCCAGTGTTTTGGTATTAAGAATTGTCTAATTTAAAAATAAATCAAGTATGTCTGAACATGAACACTTGGTTTAGAAATGTTAAAATTTGAGCATGTAAAGTCACACAGTTAATTAGTTGTAGATTTTACAGTTGAAGAATAAACATGATGTTTATGGGTTCTGGACACAGTCATTGATCTGTATGTGTCGTCAGTAGGACTGAAATTATATCCTTCATCTACCTGGGCCAGTCAGTGGTAGTGGTGGTGTTTTGTAGGGGATTGGCTTGACTGTGCATGAGGTCAAACTTTGTCCATACGTGGTCACTGGACTTACTTATCAGTGAGTTTGCCATAGCATCAGAGTGACCAAAGTCATGTTATAGATAAAACCAATCAATTATACCCATATTCTGGGGGATAAAATGAAAAAATATCACATTGTTGGTAATACAACTGTAAAGTAATTAATTGTAGGTGTTGTATTTTTGTTTGCAAGCAATTTCTAAATATTCATTTGAACTCATATGGCAGATAATATATTTTTGTAGTTTCTTTCGAGATAGTAGAAAGTGCTCTACAGATGGAGAAAGAACTATGGCTGGGTGGATGGGCAAGTTCCTAGAGATGTCACTGGTCACATGACTGGTGTCAGTGGTGTGTATCAAGCTGTCTGTCAGCTGCCTATAAATAACTGACCGTCTGTGGCCTTCCAGTTCACATATAGCTGACCACTATCATCTAGCTTGACCATCAACTTATCCTACCCACATACCAGTCATCAGCTACTGACTGCCTGGGTAAGAATACATTCTACAATTTACTGCTAGGAAACATAGTTCTGAGTTTCAACCAGTAGTTTCCGATATTGTTAATATTCAATTGATACTGTTAAATCATAATTAGAAACACAAACCAGCTGACTTACTTGCCTCACAGTGAAACTGTTTATAAATGTGTTTTGTATTTATAATTATCTGCATCTCAAAGACATCAACCTTAAGTTATGCTTCATGACCCTTTTTTCTGGCTAATCATTATTCATTGATATTATCACAATTTACTACTGCAATGATTTTTTAATTATTGCAATTATGTTTTAATTGTTACTGAAATGCTGCAGTAATGAAACAAAACTCACAATATTATTATCATTAGCTATCATGATGATATCGCAGTCATAAACATATGCACCACAGGCCTCAATAGCCACTCCTACTTGTTTGAGATGGACTTTGGGCTACTTATTATTACAACATGCACGGATGCACTATACTGATTATTATGTTATTGTCCTGTTTTGATCATTTTAATCCACTTGAAGTGATCCGCTGGACAAACAAGCTTATAACATGCACTGTGTTGGCCTGTCAGTGTCTGTCAGTTTGTTCCCAGAGTGACATCAGGCGCCTGCTGCTGTCCTCAGTAAGTAGGTCACCACTCCAGGAAACTGGCCTGGGTTCAGTGGGCTCCCCGCTCTACTGCCGAAGGTTCAGTTACATTTCGATGTAGTTCTTTCTACCCTGGTGCACTGAGACACCAACAGATACACGTATGTGGAGTTGTTCTGTTTTGTTGCTGGCAAACTTCGGTTTTATTCATATCTCGTGTTCACAGACCTGGTGGATTATTTCCGTCAGATCACTCAGATGACAGATTCCACCTTGTCGGAGGCGTGTAGACAATGTACATACATTCTATTACTGGCACATGTATTTACAAGTGGATTTGAATCTCACTGGTTGATATTGTATACAGTAGGTATTATATCTTTTATTCATTGGAAAGTGGACTGTTAACACAGATTTGCGAGGATAAAGACGACGTAAAAATTTACTGTTATTATTTTATTATGGCATTTAATGAAATATTTGTCTACATACTAGGCCAGGTACTGCAGCGTAGGAGTCTGAAAGATGTGATAAAATAGGAAGTTATGGATTAATAAGTTAAGCTTATCTGAGCAGGAGCTCAGCATCCTTGTTTACTCTCACTGGCGATAACCTTTTCACCCTGAGGGAGAGAAGTGTGTGCTGTGTGTTACAGTCCCATCACAGGCAGGTCTTGGGTTACTTCCAAGAGACAGCTTGCTTCACTTGTTTGGCTTTATCTGCACAGACTACAGTAGAGGTGGCTGTTTTTTACAAGTACACGGTACATCGGGTGATTTAGTATTACGAGTGGATAATGTAGTGCGTAGGTTTCGTTTTTTAATCAAGTGATCATCTAATGTTTATGTGACATTTTCGTTTCTATGCATATACATTATGCATCTCATTTTTTGTTAGCGTGTAAAAACTTTATGCAAGTGTACATGCAAATACCTTTCATGTACATAAATATTCAGTTTACATACTCTGGGCTAAGCATGTAAACAAAAAGCGAAACATGTATATGCTCACTTGCAAATGCATGTGTGCACACATGCATGCACGCATGCAAATAGTCCTCCAGTATATCACCCAAGTCTGCTGATTATTTTTACGTGTAATTCCATTGTGGAATGCTTTGTTTAATTCCAATTAACAGGCCGTCATGCACTCCACTCTAGTGTACTGGTAGGCCGGCTATTCCTGCTTCCATTAGATGCAAGGCTGGTGCTGTGCGTGAGTCCATTTTGTATATTATTACATTTCTCTGTACAGAATAAACTTTCCCAAACACACAGATCTGTTCACGCGACACAGAGTCAGATCAATATGAACACACGTTCGACTGTTGACATTGGTCTGTGGCATTTACATTTTCATTCTCCTGAAGTGTCTATCAACACATCGTCAGGAGCCCGATTGACTCACTGGTGTGTTTGCTAGGGCTGGTTGGGGACTCGCCAGGAAACTAATGGGCGTGTGAGGCTGTGAGCCACTTGGACAGATCTGGGAGACTGACATGCTTAGTAGACTGACACTGTGGCTGCAGTGGTTGGGACCAGTGTGGGTTAACCTCATTTGTAGTTCTTGCACAGTCACAATCATTATTTGTGTATGCTTGTCAAGGGTGCATCGGTGTGCAATAAACTGTGGATACGTATGTTCCTGAATACATCTGTGTGTGCTTGTGTCAGTTGTATGTTTGTGTATAGTAATACATGCATTTGTGTAGACGTGTGTATACATAAGTGTGTGTTTATGTGCCCATGTATATATGTGTTTGTGTACCCATGTATGTGACTGTGTGTGTGTGTGTGTGTGTGTGTGTGTGTGTGTGTGTGTGTGTGTGTGTGTGTGTGTGTGTGTGTGTGTGTGTGTGTGGTGTGTGTGTGGTGTGTGTGTGTGTGTGTGTGTGTGTGTGTGTGTCGTGTGTGTGTGTGTGTGTGTGTGTGTGTGTATGTGTTTGTTTACCCATGTGTCTATGCATATGTATGTTTGTATACCTATGTGTGTGTGCATGCATGTGTATGTATATGTGTGTTTATGTACCCATGTTTACATGTATGTGTATTTGCCAGTTTTCAGGACATCAACACAAGGTATTGACATGTATAGATTATAGAATATTGAATATAAAATAATTGGTATTGTGATGGATCTGTGTTTAAATACATATTTTTATAAGAGATACACCATGCACAAATTTAATTTCGTGAAAAATTCAATAACAATTAAATATTCATATCACTCTCCAAATGTCATAATGAAGAATAATGAGCTATTTATACACACCCTAATAAATAATTGACATGTGTGTGTACAAAACCATGTCCTTATAAACATAATGTTCACAGTGGGCACCTGTGTGTAACAGTCAATGTAAATACTGGCGACCTCTTCGAACTGAACGTTTGCAGCAGTCAGGCAAATGGTTCCTTCCTGCGAACTGCAGTGAACATTTAATGCTGTAGTGAATAATACTACTCTAAGCCCCTCACCAGAAAGGATTCATTATTCTGCTCTGTGACGTCTATGCACATTTGATTGTTCATAAATGTCAGAAAACAGATGTCATTAGCATTTCATGGCCTGTGTACCATCTGCTCTCCAACAAAACTGATCAGCTGTACACTGCCTACTATGCACAGTGTGGGTAAATGCTTCTCGCCGAAATGTGCTATTTTGTACGGCTCACTGACATATTGTGCCACTATATTGTTCACCCAGGCACTGGTGTTTTAACTGTGCTGTTATTGATTGCTTCCTCAGCTGCATTCTGGTGGTTTGACCTAGTTTTCTCAGGTCACTGACCTAGATCTTTTCCAACAGAACGTGTTCACATCTAATTAACCTGCCTATGAGTTGATGAATTACACATTGTCATTTGTGATGTTAAGTTCATTTTATAGTTTGGTATCAAAACAAATTACATGATTTCCTCAGAAATTGTTTAATTCCGTTGGACATTATGCATGGCAGTTTTATGGTCACTGGAATTGTGTGCATAATACTGCATTAATTAATGCGCTTTTAACAGGATGCACTGTGGTCAATATTGTCTGTGGCCTGTGTAACCCAGACGCAGTCCACAATGCTGAGGAAACATCTGTTCAGTATAAGAAAGTGTACAATAAGTCACAATTCTACATCATGTGTCCACGTACGGTCATTGAAAACAACACAGTGATAGTTGAAGGAGTGTTTGATAATCAGAAAATTGCTGTCATGATGACGTCTTTATCACAGGTTAACAGCAGTATTAATGCCAACGAGTTAATAAAAGCATGTGTAAAGTAATTATATATATGCATATATTTATATGTTATATAAATGGCTCATAAAGTGTGAGTAATTAAGCTAAATCAACAACAGGAAACTTGTGAACATTTGGTATTACATCTGTATCAGTAACATTCCAACACTCCATCCAACCAACACATTTTATTAATTTTAACTTATTTAACTGTTATCTCGTGAAAGATGCATATTGTTAAATTAGGTCAAATAAGAATCATGTTCTCATTTCTGAATTTCCTTTACCGCACTCATTCATATCAGTCATATGAGCCCAGTAAGCGTTTCAGAAAATGAGCTGTTTCTAGAAAAACTCTGGGATTTTGGGGCTGATTAACAGCCTGAGGTAACATGAGTAATTCAGGAAATAATTACGTCACTAGGCATGACGCTAACTGTAAATTTGAACATATACGTCTACTGTTCACTTCATCCAGCCTTTTAATGATATGTGCCACTCCTTAGAAACACATGAGGGATTAAAACCTAAGTTTCCCTGATCCCAACACCAACCTGTGACCCACTAAGTCTCCCGTCTTACCCAGCAACATGTGCTGCCCTGGAGGGAGGTATCATTATTTCTGATTAAATCTGGTCACAGCTATAATGGGACTCACTGGGGTAATTACAGCTTAGCATAAGCAGTAACAGATGGGATGGGGCGCTGGACATTGCTGTGTTATCTTGACGGAACTAAGCTGTTGCTTTCGCTGGTGGCACTTGTAGCAGTCAATTACTTGACTAGTTTTGGTAGCAGCAATATTGAGTGTTATTGAAACGCATCGGTTGAGGTATTCCAACATTGTGCAGATGATGTGATGATACAGAATAAAAAATACATTTTGATGTTTGTCCTGTCAACTGTCTCATTTTAATAAAATCCTACCATTTTTGGTTAAAAATATAAAAGATGGTGCCTGTCATTTGTCACCCAAACAAGCCCAGTTCAGAGTCACACAGAGGCAGCCCAGTCCATTCATGGAGGGAATCAGCTACAAGAAATTTAAGAAATTTAATGGGGCATGGGATAGTGTTTAATGGTCAGTATATCTGCCTGCCAGGCTAGCACCTTAAGTCCAGTACCCATACCAGGCAAGCATAGTATATTTGATATACAAACCTGGTTCTCAACATTGGGGACTGTTTGCCATTCATGACTCATAGATCACGTTAAATGTCAGTCCTGTCTCAATTTTTGATGTAAAAGAACCACTGATGACCACTTTTAGAGCCAGCATAGAATGGTCAGCCGGGTACTAATGTTCTGAAAAAGGATGACTAGTTGTATGAGACATCACAACATCTTAACATTGTAACCACAATAATTACAGACAACTGAGTTAATAGAATGTTGTTGATTGCTGGAAACAACTACCTCTAGAAGTCTGTGGGTGGCGCAAGTATTGGTTTATACAGGAATGATCCAGGAGGAAAACAGTTGTAGAGATGCATACCATATGTACCATCTGACAATCCTGTGCAATTTACTCATCTATGCTGAAAGCAGAAGTGAAACAGATTGATATCAAGTGACCGTTATATTGAATTAGGAGGGATTGGGGATCTGTTGTAATAGATATCTTCCCCATCTGTTTTGGATCACATCCGTTTCCCCAAGGCTACAGATTGAATTATGGTATAACAATCTGAAGACAAACCATCCAGTAAAACCCTTACAACTTTGTCAACAAATCAGCATTTTAAAGAAGTTGAGGTAAATACATTGACACATAATTATGAAACCAACAAACACTGTTTATACTTCACGGTAATTAGTATGAACAGTGTCTTTCAGTTTCGTTATTATTTGTCAGTTTGTAATCTCCCCTGAATCAATTTATATAGAAATATGAATGATGTCAAAACAAGTTTGCTATGATTGCAGTCAGCAAGCAATCAGTTACTGTAAACATTTAGTGGCTTCTTTGAATATAATGCACGTACAATTGCGTGATTATTAATGGTTCAGCAACTATCTATACACATTTCTGTGTTAATGTGTTGAGTGTACTGACAACATTTTCAAGCACACATGGGACAGTGATTCAATGCCTCAGTTGACGTCTGCAATGTGGCTTATGATATGTTTTATATACACTAGTTTCATATGAATGCCTTTGTAAGTACTGAGTCTACAACAGCTGGCATGGCATCTCTTAAAACATCACTCGTTTGTTATTCAATACTGTAGAAAATGATTACAACATCATTAATATTACACGTTCTTAATATTAATACATAAGCATTGTGCTTTTCAATTTCCAGTTAAAACTAAAGATTAATGTTTTGCTTAGTAGAGTTGTAGAAGATCATGATTGAGGTAGTTTAATATTGCAGTGTATTGAAATTATTGTGACATAAATATGTGTTCCAGCCAGGGTCAACAGCTGACCAGAGATTGAAGTGACACCAGGAGCATCAGGATGACAGGTTTCAATGATGTTGCGTGTGATGACTAGATAATGTTTAGAAAATTTTGTCTTTACAGAAAGAAAGGACAGATACATGAGTTAGTTAGAGGTAAATTTTAAAATAAAATAATTCCAAGAATACTTAGATAGATAGGTTGGACTCTCGATAAGCCAAATGGCTTCCTAGTCCACCTGCCATCTAGAGTTGAATCTCTAGGTGGCAATCTTGTTAAATCTTGTTAAATATGTGCTTTTCAATTTCCAGTTAAAACTAAAGATTAATGTTTTGCTGTGTAGTTGTGACTTGTGAAGCATTCATTGTTTGGGTGAGTTTTATGCATGTATTAGAAGCATTGTGTGTGACCATAAATGATGCTGTTCCAGCCAGGGCAGCAGCTGATCCAGTGTGAGATTCTGAAGTGCCACACCAGCGAGCATCAGCGATGACAGGTTTCAATGACTGTTGCTGCTGTGATGACTCAGAGGTACATGCATTTAGTTTTTTCACAATTGTTTGTCCTTTGTACTGTAGAGTGCAAAGGTCAAACCTACAATTTTTTTTATATAACTCACTATACTATACTATACAAAGTCTAAAGACTCAGTACTAATAAAGATGTTTCTGTGATAATAACATTCATCAGCATATATTGCATGTAATTATAATGATATGACATGCTTGATGCAATTGTTATAATTGTTAGAAATTTAGGGCTAATAATTAGAAAAAAGCCAGTTTTATGGTAAAAACTCCTTTGATGAAACTAGTCTGTTTCAAGGACACAGTTGAATGGATGTAACAGTTAATGTTCTACCAGAACATAGCATTGTTATGATAGATATAGTTTATTTGACGAACGAACATTTTGTTCAACAACAAATGAACATACACAATTACTTGCATAATGTGATGCACTGCTGTTGTTGAAAGAATCAGGCTGAAATCATAGACTTATACATTGCCACGCCCTTCTTATAATCATTATTATGATACAACACCAGGTAAAAAATGTAGTAGCACCATCATAGCACCATCATGATTTAGTCCAGGTAAGCAACAGATTGACCAGAATCAGTCCACAGTCTTCCCAGGAATCGTGAGTCATCATCATGTTATTAAATTACAACTACAGTGTTTGCTGCGACTGCACTAACAGTTGTGGCTGGGTGTAGGAGACTGTAATGGTCACTTCTGTTTCAGTCACCAGCCCCAGACTCGACAGATGGAGGACCCACAAAGAGGGCTGTGTGCTGCACGGACATACTCTTCCTTATCATCTTCATTGCCTTCATTGGAGGCATGGTATGTACCTAGCTGTGGCGTCATGATTCATTCTTTTGTCAACACGTCACAGTATGTATCTGTATATTGCCGACCTGTCGTGCTTTGATGTGTCACCTCACTTTGAGTGAGCAAGCAAAATTATTTAGACAAGATTTGGTTATTTTAGATTTAATTTAGTTGATTCCGTTAGGTATTGGTTGTGGTGGTTTTGTGAACTTCTGAGTTGCTCAAAGTGACATGCCTCACTCCACCTGGGGATGGGTGGGTGAAGTGTTGGTTGTGTGAAGCAGTATTAATCGCTACATGGTTTTATGGCCTCTGTGAACTTGCAAACTCTTATACAGTATAACATGCACGCACGTATGCACACATACACACCACACCACACCACACCACACCACACCACACCACACCACACCACACCACACCACACCACACCACACCACCACCACCACCACCACCACCACCACCACCACCACCACCACACCACCCCCACACACACACACACACACACAGGCCTCCTCTAAAACAGTGTTAAAAGTTCATGCAAAAAGGACGATAAGCAATAAAGAAATAGAGTGTAGTGGCTCAGTGGGTAGAATATTGGACCCTCAATCTAAAGAACCCGGGTTTGAATCCTGTGCTGTCAGGTCAAACCTTGCTCCAATTCACTCAACTATACAGACAGTGGTGGATATTTGTGTATGACTAGCCTTAAGGGTCTTAATTTGCAACATGGCTGGATGCTTTCTAGAGAAGTCAAGATGGCGTTCGATTGAACAGAACTAAAGTGTGAAGCCGTTTGAGCAGCCTAAGACTGGATACTTTGTTTTATAAGAACTTATCTCTATGCTTTACACGGCGTTTGATTCGTGTGTATTTGTTGCAGCTGTTCTTCGCGGTGTTCTCCATCAAGCAGGGAGACTCCATGAGACTCATCCACGGCTACGACAGCTTTGGCAACACATGCAACCAGAAGAACTACCGAATCCCTAACATCACCTACAGTGGTATCAGCACCGAGGGCAAGAGGTCAGCACTGGTAGCATTCGTTACATCCCTGGTTGGATTGTAAAGTCATTGATAGTGTGCTTTATTTACCTCTGTTTTATGTATATGAATCATTGCATAGAATGTTAAGTAATAGTTTTGTTACCACTTAATGTATTTTTAAGATGTACTGCATAGATAATACTTCTTAATACTGATAGTTGTATCAATCAGTCTTTCCTAATACCACCTATTGAGAAACTTCATGTGTAGTTTTGTCTACAATTATTTGGTATTACGGTCACAGTTACATAACTAACTACAATAACAAAACATTATCATCATCATCGTGCAGCCATAGTGTCCCATGGTTTGGCGAAGGCCTCAGCATGCAGCTTCCACGTCTGCCTATCTTGCGCTATCCTCTGCCAGATGGTACCCTTCCAGTAGTCGTGTAGTTCGTCTCTCCACCGTCTCGCCGGTCTTCCTCTGGGTTTTCTCCTTTTGTAGGATTTCCAGGTGGTCTATCAGTTATCTTCTGCTGACGTGCCCTGCCCAGGTCCACTTCTGTCTTCTGACTTGTTCAATCACGTCTGTGACCTTTGTCATGAACACAACTAAACTTAAAGTGGCCCTGTTTCTCCTTGTACTGACTCTAGTTGCTGTCAACACGTTAATGCACTATTGGTGATGACTTTCTTACCTAACAATTCCCCACCTCCCTTTCACATGCTGGCAGGTGTAGCAGTCTCTTCCACTTCTTCCTGTCCTCAGCCCATTCTTCCTTCACCTTCCATGCCTTAAAGCATTCCCCACTGGGTCCTTAAGCCTCCCTCTCATTCATTCCCCTTCATCTTCAACTCCATGGCGACTCTTTTGTCTTCCCTTTCATTTCTCCTCTCCGCTTGACCAAACCACTGCAGCGTTTGTCTCCTCGTGATGACAACTATGATCTCTACACTGGCTACATTCAAGATGTCCACATTTCTCTAGTATTTTCACAGGCCAGTCTCATCACTATCGTTGTTCCAGTTGTGTCCAGCACTCGGTAGAGTTCTACTAACTCAATAATCTGTGTATATTGTGGTTACAATGTTATGATCTTATGAGATCTCACTGAACTAGTTGGTTTTATTCAGAATATTTATGCAAAGCCGACCTTTCTATTCTGGCACTGAGGGTGGTCCTTGCATGGGTGCTTGTGTTGTCAGTGGTTCTTTTACACCCCAAATTGAGACGGGACCGACATTTACAGGATTTTCCGAATCATGAGGGATACACAGTCCCCAATGTTGAGAGCCAGGTTTTAACACCGTATATACTGTACTGTGCCTGCTGTGACCGGGTACTGAACCCGCGCCTGCCAGGCAGATGTGCCAACCACTACACTGTCCATGTACCTCTCAATCGGTAGATAAATTTACTGTCATCAGTACACATTGACTGTTGCGATGCACGTGCCACTGATGTACTGTTATGCTTCTATTTGCCACCAGCTCATGTTAACCGTTGGTCTCATTTTGTCTCTTATAGCAATGTGTTCTTCATGAGCATGTGGAGACCGTTCAAGTCGATGCAGTTGTGTGTGAGCACGTGCCCGGACAAAGACCTCCGCACTCCAGAGGATGTGAAAGAATTTGCGGAGCAAACTGGCTCCAGACTCTGCCTCTACAATATTCCTGTTGAGGAGTACACCACCATCAATCCTGACATGTACTCGAAGAGTGGACCCTGCCCAAAGTTGCCCATCTACAAAAGGTATGTACGTCCAGGCTTGTGTATGTCATTGTGTTGTACGCAGGAATGATGCAGGTGCTTTGTTTCAACATATGTTTATCATTATGCATATTTCAGAAAAAAATGGATACATTTTTAAATTGAATAATCGACTGGTATTATTACTGTTAAAACTTGTTTTTTTCACAGTCACTAAACAAAGCAAAACTTAAACCAGTAATTTACAATTTCATATTGAAGGTACTATTGAAAGGGTACTATTTCAAACTGAAACTGAAACTGAAAGTTCTATGCTATGATGTTCTTTAGAGCAACTTTTACTTCTCCATTGCCTTGAATCAATCAGTGTATCACAAACTAACTGGTTGAAGACTAGTGTCACCAAACATGTCCCATGACCAGAATATTTGTCGCAGCTAAAAAGATTAAGAATTACTGACGTAAAGACATGTTTATTGTTCTTTCAGTCTCTCCGTTGTCTTCCGCTGCGTGCCGGACCCCCGCGGTTTGGCAAAACATTTTGATGAGAAGGCCAACATCACTAGCACTTTCCTCAAGATCCTAAACTCGGACGGAATTTTCCGTAAAGTTCTCAGTGACGTCTACGTCAGCTGGAAGGAGATGTTGGCCCTATGTGCAATTGCCTTAGGTAAGATGTTCACTATAGAATGTGGTAAGCTGCAGAACTGATAAAGGTGTGTTTTAAACCAGCCGGATGTGAACAGTTTTGAATTGTTCACGTTATGTTCATGCATGTGCTTTTTTAATGTAAGCTTGTTTAGAAGCTTATCAGATTTAATATATAAAATTCCATGGCAATTTCAGTTATGTTGTTTTTTAAATATGATTTTATTGTTGTGGATTATGGCACAAAAACTAAATTTTATTTGAATCAATTTACATCAGTTAATTAAACCTGGTGAACAGTGGTTTGCTGAATATTAAACGACAATTGAATGACAGTTTGTCAGCTGAAAGCAGTTTGTCATAACTTTATGATAATGTTTGTCATTGTTAAATTAAAATATAACATTTATCAGTAGTTTATAAGACATACTTTCCTATGTTTTTGCAGGCGTGTCTTTCATTATGGTCATGTTGATTCGCTACATTGCGTCTGTCATCGTGTGGGTCATAGTTGCTCTGGCAGCCATTGGGAGCATTGGTGAGTTGAAACTTCTTTCACATGTAAACATTGTTACACTTACATTGGAAAAATCTGACATGGACAGAATTGTAAAAAGAAAAGTTGCTGCTGATTAATAAGTTTTACAATCTTAAAGTGTTACAAGTTTGAAACCGATTCGCTAGGAATGTTGACCAGTCAAAACTATGAACAGCTGAATAACACTGTTCTTCAATTTACTGTTCTTGCATTATGTAGATTGGTGTTTGTTTCTTTAGTGGGGACAGCATTCCTGTGGTGGACATACGCCCAGGAACGTGCGGAGGTCGCTTCTAATAACAAGTTCCACTTTCCAATTCTCGACATTGATATCAAGAATGAGACTGCATTCCTTGGCTTCTCCATTACTGCCACAGTGCTCACGGTAGGTGACAGGGGGCAGCACTAGTCCTGGTGATTGTAACTACCAGTAATGGATGTTTTCTAAAATTCAGATGGTAGTAAGATGTTATGCGCTTGTCATACGACCATGGTATGGCAGTTTTTATTTTAACATAACTGTATCTGTGTTAATTAAATGTATTAAAAAAAAATTAAAGACAACAACTCAGGGTTTGTATCTTTGACTTGACAAAAAGTTGTCAGCAGAAGTGTCAATATATCTGCTAAGACCTTTCTCATTGCAAAGGATATATTTTATTTCATTTATCAAATATGTGACGTGTTCTAACGAAATGAGTCGTATGTCTAAACAAAAAAATTCAAACAGAAAAACGCATTTGAAGTTCGCGGTCACATAAGCGCACAGTCGAGTACATTGTCGATCCAAAATCGGCCGTTTTGCTTCTATTACTCCATTTGATGCATTCAAAATAAACTACCAAGGCATGTTCGCTGTCGAAGATATATCATGCTAACTGTTTACTGAAATTATTACAACATAATCCGAGTATTTAGCAATGTTTTGTAGCAGCGACCCGATCAATTCCACGTTGTGGTACGGCTAGCGAGAGCGCACTGCGCCTGCGCGCATAGCTCTAAGCCAATCAGGGCCCCGCTGTCAGCTCCTCACGGCGTCTAGTGACGTTTATTCACAGATAGGCCTCTCGCATTAAGCGCTGCTATTGGCTTACACTGACGTCAGTGGGGATTTCTACTACAAGAATCCGAAAGAGGGCGTCCAGGGCTTTCCTGCAGTACCAAATAAGTCCGCCATGCGTTGAGGGAAACCCCAAAGAATGCGACATGAACTAGTGCGATTTATCGGTTCTGTTTTATGAAATTCATGCGTGAAATGTTACGTAGTGTGTCTAAAAATGCTATAAAATGTACTAAATAATAATGTAAATGAGAAATAAGCATTGCCAATTGACAAAAAAGATACCAAAGTATAGTTTGGTGACAAAAAGTCAAAATCGTTGAAATTCATCGTTGAATGTCTATGCGGTGTTTTCTCGAAATCAAGTTCGCTGACATACGACTCATTTCGTTAGAACACGTCACATATATTCAATAAAAAATATATATTCAACATGACGGCAACTGAATAAATTTTACTCAACTAGTTTTTATGTTGTCCGCCAGGTGGTGCTGCTGCTGGTGATCATCGTGATGCGGTCGCGTCTCGTGCTCGTCGTGGCGTTGTTCCACGAGGCAGGGAAGTGTCTCGTGGATCTCCCGCTGCTGCTGCTGCAGCCGTTCTGGACATTTCTCATCCTCATGCTCTTCTTCGTCTACTGGATCATCATCTACGCCTACATGTCCACCGCAGGTCAGACTCACGGCAGCTTTCGCAGAATAAATAGTTGCTCCGCAGAATAAATAGTAGCTCCACAGAATAAATAGTTGCTCCACAGAATAAATAGTAGCTCCGCAGAATAAATCGTAGCTCCACAGAATAAATAGTAGCTCCGCAGAATAAATAGTAGCTCCACAGAATAAATAGTAGCTCCACAGAATAAATAGTAGCTCCTCAGAATAAATAGTAGCTCCGCAGAATAAATAGTAGCTCCACAGAATAAATAGCAGCTCCACAGAATAAATAGTAGCTCCACAGAAAAAATAGTAGCTCCACAGAATAAATAATAGCTCCGCAGAATAAATAGTAGTCCGCAGAATAAGTAGCTCCACAGAATAAATAGCTCCGCAGACAAAATAGTAGCTCTGCAGAATAAATAGCTCCACAGAAAAAATAGTAGCTCCGCAGAATAAAATTTAATAGTAACAGTAAATTAAAAAAATCTGAAAAAGTAGCTCTGTAGAATAAATAATAGGTCAACAGATGCTCCGCAGAATAAATATTAGCTCTGTAGAATAAATAATAGGTCAACAGATGCTCCGCAGAATAAACATTAGCACCGGAGAATAAATAGTAGCTCTGTAGAATAAATTTAATAGTATCAATAAATCAACAGATCTGAAAAAAGTAGTAGCTCAATAGAATATATAGAAGCTCCACATAATAATTAGTTTTTAAGATGTCAAAGTTAAAACAGAATGGTACGTTTCTGTGTTGTGTCTGACTCCGTCTGACTCGGCCGTGTAGGCGCAGCGCAGGCGGACTACACGAAGGAGTTCAACAGTGTCGTCTACAGGAAGTCTGACCTGGTGCACTACATGTGGTGGTACCACCTCATCGCCCTCATCTGGATCAGTGAGTTCATCCTCGCCTGTCAACAGTTCATCATCGCCAGCACCGTTGCCTCCTGGTACTTCACACGGTCAGTCTAGTCTTTTAATTTAAAAAAAATTAATAATTTAAAAAAATGTAATAATTTAGTTTACTGTTTTATCTTTATAAATAAAAACACAAATTAATGAAATTCATTTTTTTTCCGGGGAATTTGTTTTTTGAAAAAAATCAATTAACTTTCAGCTAACTCGGTTTTATTGGTTATTAATTTATGTGATCTTGTGGGTGTTGATTAAAATTTGAAGTAGTTGGAGTTTGTTTTGGTGATCTCAGTGACTACTAGACGCACCAAGTGAACCAGCCAGTACCAAGGAAAGATCCAAGGAGGGTTCAGTTATTTTTTGAGCGGTGTCAGTTGACCTTCTAGTAACACTTGATGATTGAAATAGTGAACTGGGAGTGTGGATTTGTGGTCCTGTTGTGTTACGTAAAATACTGGATTTACCTGGATTTTTACATTCATAGAGAGGCACGCAGTTCCAAGTTTATCTGGAGTCGGAGTTTTCTTAACCCACGTCACATAATTATGCTTCATTAGCGGACAGGGGTATCAGGTACCCCCGCAAATTGTCTCACTGTTGTACTTTATGTGAACATACATTTCCCACAATTTTGTGTAACATTAATGTTTTATCAACCAAACGTCAACAATGGTTCAATAGAGCAGCATCATTCATGGAATCACCAGTTTTATTTAACTGTCTCCAAGACCCTGCTATGGTTCTACATATAAGCTACAGATGATGTTATTGCAAAAGTATTGTAACAATTTTATGTTGAAAGTAGAATGATCTCTTGCTATGTTGCATGGTGTTAAAATGAAAGATAAATCACCCAATGATTTTACATTGAAACCTTTTAAGTCTATACTATGCTCTTAGAAATATTTCATCGTTGATCTGCATAGTTGTGTTGGTGTTGACTGTGCTGCCATCTGGTGTCCACAGGGACAAGTCTCACCTTGGCAACCCGATCAGCAAGTCCATATGCCACCTGATACTGCACCACATCGGCTCCGTCGCCTTAGGATCGTTCATCATCACCCTCGTGAAGATACCCCGCTACATCCTCATGTACATCAAGTCCAAGTGAGTATACAGCTGCACATTATAAAGTCAGTAAAAGACCTAAAATCATTCAGTAGTAGTAGTAGTAGCAGCAGCAGTAGTAGTAGTAGTAAAAGCTGTATTTATTGATGGTAACCATGTCACGTGGTACATTGTGATTTTCAATGGGCCATCATCACTGAACACTCTTACATACATACATTACATACATACAATAAAGTGTCAGATAAAATATATTTTTCACAACAATACTGATAAAATAATAATAGTAATAAATAGATAAGAAATTTGTAATTAATATATAATGTTAAAAATATTATAAATTATGGTAATAAAACATTATTAAAATGTTTAATAGTAAACTAAATTACAGTAATAAAATAATGTATGATGATGGCATTGTAGTATACAAAATTAATTTAAACAATGTACATTTCAGTTGTTACCAAACATTCTGTGTGACACCATTTCATACTCTATTGAAAATTGTAGTACAGTCGCGCCTCGCTATAACGCGACTCGCTATAACGCGAATCGGCTATAACGCGGTCGGTCGTGGAGCCCGAATTTCTGCCGCCAGGGGGGAAATGGGCGCTACAGCTAACAATAACGCTGTAATTAACTGTCACTTATTTTTATGAAGTCTTCATGTTTGTCTTGTACAGGCTTATCTAGAAACTATTTAATGATATTAAGAAAATTAACACAGAAGTACAACTGCGTTGCTGAGTTCGTTGTTTGTTGTGCCCCTGGCTTCTGGCTCTGCTCTGCCGTCGGCTTCGCGGCACCAATCCAATCGTTTTTCAAACCGATCTATTGTGTAACCAGCGCTTGGTTTGTGTGGTAATTTCTTAAGTGTTTGTTTAAAACGTTACCAATTCCTTTGATTGCATTTAATTAACTTTAGGCACAGTAATTTTGGTACAAAGTCCTGTTTGTTTGCGCCGATATCAATCGCGTTTGTCTCCTGCCAGTTCGCTGTGGCTTCGGCGAAGGCGCCCGTTCGCTGTGGCTTCCGCGAACGAGCGCCTTTGCCGGCTTGTAAACGGCAATTAAATTGCTTACAAATTGGGCGGTGACGAAAAATAATTATGGTACTGAAATGGCAGGTAAAGTTATGTTATGTTTTCTTCACTACGTATACGAAAAAATATTTTCTTGTGCGCAAATATACGAATTGCATTATAAATCGGCACGGTAAATGTGCGATCTAAATTTATATTTTGGGATTGATTAAAAGATGAAATTAATCCAACAGTGAGCGCAATTAGTATAAGTATTAATATCTGACCGACTTCGGCAACATGTCAATTCATTTGTGCGTTTCGGCTGCTGAGTTCAAGGTTATTTTAGACCGCGACCGCGTACTGTGTTATCGCTCCGCCTCAGTTCGCATCGCCAGACGAGGCCCGTTGGCTCTGAATTTATTTAAAAACTGTACACCATTCGCAAGATTGACTCAGTTCAACATTCGACAGTGTATATTATTTTAACGTAATACACATTTACGTTGGTTTCAATGTCAGTTAGTTTTATAAATCACACATACACCACGCAACAAGCACATTGGCTTCGGTTGCTGTTGTGGCGTTTTGGGGGTGGTGGCGCCCCTGGCGGAATATAATCTATAACGCGCCTCGTTTACAATGCGGTTCCATTTCGTGGACCCCAACTACCGCGTTATAACGAGGCGCGACTGTATCCACCAGGTGTGATGTTCGATGACCCATGTAAAAATTTATTTAGTACAACATATCGCGTGTGACAGGCTGAAGAACGCGGAGAATGACTGTGCCAAGTGCTGTCTCAAGTGCTGCATCTGTTGTCTCTGGTGTCTCGAGAAGTTCCTCAAGTACCTCAACCTCAACGCCTACACCATCATTGGTGAGTGTGACACTAGCAGGTACCCCAACCTGAATGTTACTCATCATTGGTGAGTGTCTGTGACATTAGCAGGTACCCCAACCTGAATGTTACTCATCATTGGTGAGTGTCTGTGACATTAGCAGGTACCCCAACCTGAATGTTACTCATCATTGGTGAGTGTCTGTGACATTAGCAGGTACCCCAACCTGAATGTTACTCATCATTGGTGAGTGTCTGTGACATTAGCAGGTACCCCAACCTGAATGTTACTCATCATTGGTGAGTGTCTGTGACATTAGCAGGTACTCCAATCTGAATGTTACTCATCATTGGTGAGTGTCTGTGACACTAGCAAGTACCCCAACCTGAATGTTACTCATTTTTGGTGAGTGTCTGTGACACTAGCAAATACCCCAACCTGAATGTTACTCATTTTTGGTGAGTGTCTGTGACACTAGCAAATACCCCAACCTGAATGTTACTCATTTTTGGTGAGTGTCTGTGACACTAGCAAATACCTCAACCTGAATGTTACTCATCATAGGTTAATGTTTGTGACACTAGTAGGTACCACAATCTGAATGCTTACACTATTATTATTTAGTGTCCGTGACACTAGTAAGTACCTCAACGTGAATGCCTATACCATCAATGGTTGTGTACTTGTGTTCTTATGAATTCCTGCATCATAACTTCTCCTTAATGAAATTGAGTAACTTGTTTTCAGATGTCTAAATACCTGTAGACATGTCTAATGTTCCTCATAGACTATGTTACAACTACCCAGAGGTACATGCTATGTTTGCTATGTTCCAGCAATTGAAGGCAAGAGTTTCTGTCCAGCAGCCAAAAAGGTAATTAATATTTACAGTAAGATTTACATTAATTTGTACATGAGATATCTGATTAATTCATTCTTGTTTTACATTATAAAAAATCATTCAAAGAAATTCAAAGATTTAAAAATGTAAGTAAAAAATTGCTACCATAAGATATTATTATATCCCCCTCTCTAATCCAGCCAGCCACATACAAACTTTTTAATCAAGCCACTCATTTTAATAAATTATTATCTAAGCACAAATTTGAAGATGATCACAAAAGTGTGCATACGAAATAAATTCCATAGTAAGCAAAATATACGAAGTCAAAAATAAATACATAAACAATAGCATTATGTCCAAAGTATAAAAGTAAGGCATTTGTTCCTATCATATTACACCAAAACTTTAGTCTTTCCAATTACGCCATCTAGTGGGTGGAACTGGTATCAATGCATGATGAAGCTACTACACACGTATAAGGACCTGGCATGATGGGGGATTATGGCTTCATAGTCGTATCATGTTAGATAAACTTGAACACTGTAAAACTTTCACTATGCATACATTACTTACTCTTCACTTTTGATATGTTAATAAGAAACACCTCTTTAAATTTTTCTGATTTCAGGCATTTGAAATCATCTCGAGCAACGTGCTGAGAGTAGCAGCAATCAATAGTGTGGGAGACTTCGTGCTGTTCCTTGGCAAGATTGGGGTAATGGCCATCACTTGCGCCATCAGTGTCGTCTGGTTCAAGGTCAGTGTCGCCTCGATCAAGGTCAAATTCTGATAACATTGCAAAAAATAATGACTACTCTTCTTCAGAACAAGCCGCATTACCTGGATTTCATGAATACAATGTTGATTTATGGCTGTATCTGATTTGTATTTGGATTGGTTAAAAATTGAAAAATTATGATAAGGTACACATTCTTATAGGTTTTGGGTATGACATACACAGTTGGGATTTGTCAGTCATTCCGCAGAAGTGAAGCAATGGATGGCAACTCTATCGCAGTGGAGTCACAACTATGTATATGCTTAGGACAAGTTTTGTGAAAAGTTTTGTTAGATGGGAGCACATGATCTACATGTAGATTTTATAAAGTAACTATTTGATTTCAGCAATCACATGTGACTGGCTGGTCGTAGGAAACTACCTGCAATGTATATAAAACCAAATTTATTTTCCAGGGCTGACTTTACTGTTTACTTAATTGTCAGACAGTTATTTGTGAAAAGGATTGGATTTTTACTAGTGATCTGTGGTGGAATTTGGCTGAAATTAATTGTATGTAGCAGTGATGTCAGATGACAATATCATGGTGCTGCGTTTGTACATGTGGTCCACAGCTGTGGTCATGTGACCTAATGCTGTGATCATGCAGCCTACTTCTGTGATTATGTGGTTCCACTGCTGTGGATCATGTGACCTAATGCTGTGATCATGCAGCCTACTTCTGTGTTATGTGGTCCACAGCTGTGGTCATGTGACCTAATGCTGTGATCATGCAGCCTACTTCTGTGTTATGTGGTCCACTGCTGTGATCATGTGACCTAATGCTGTGATCATGCAGCCTACTTCTGTGATTATGTGGTCTACTGCTGTGGTCATGTGACCTACTTGACATGCGCCTACCTCTGTGATTATGTGGTCCATGCTGACCTAATGCTGTGATCATGCAGCCTACTTCTGTGATTATGTGGTCCACTGCTGTGATCATGTGACCTAATGCTGTGATCATGCAGCCTACTTCTGTGATTATGTGGTCCACTGCTGTGGTCATGTGACCTAATGCTGTGATCATGCAGCCTACTTCTGTGATTATGTGGTCCACTGCTGTGGTCATGTGACCTAATGCTGTGATCATGCAGCCTACTTGTGTGATCATGTGGTCCAATGCTGTGGTCATGTGACCTAATGCTGTGATCATGCAGCCTACTTGTGTGATCATGTGGTCCAATGCTGTGGGTGTGTTGTATTATCTGCAGCTGTGATTATTTGGCCGTACATTGAACTCTGATCATGTGGTCCATTGATGTGATTATGTGGTCTACTGCTGTGGTCATGTGGTCCTCCATTGCAATGGTCACAGTCCTCCAGAGCTGTGGTCAGAGTGTTGCTGTGTTTCAGTGGCGTGCCAACTTGCACTATTTTGCTGTCCCCGTCAGTCTTGTCACTGCCGTATCCTTCCTCGTCGCCCACTGTATGTTCTCTGTGTACGAGGTAGGTCATGTGACCAAGACACCACGGGCCACGACACGTGTGTAGCCAGAGCACCCTGACACTGCGTGCGTCTGACTGGCCGACACATTCTGGCTCAGTCATCACATGTATTGTATAGTCTGGTTGCTTTGTTAGGGTTAGGTCAAATTGGTGAGTCTGTCCATCTGTATGTTTAGGTCAACAGTAATAGCTGTTTTCCCAGACTGCTAAGTTTCTGAAATGAGAAAACTGGAGATTTGTGCGACAAATTCGAGTAGTGCTGCACGGTGAATGTTAACACAGTAATGAGTCTTTTTATGACACAATTTATAATATATAATATATTTAAATATATAAATTAAGGGGTGGGGGTGGGGGTGCCTTGTAGCCATGTCGGTGTGTGTGTAACATGCACACATTCTGGCAGGTTTTCGCAAGAGACCCATCATACATGTTTTGAACTCGACTAGACGTTGAAAAATACATACAAATTCTACTGACAACAATGTCTCAAGGCCAGATTGTACAATACATGTCTGTGTGTTACCGTGTTTAACATTTCTATGATATATATGTGTCTACATGTGTACACATCATTTGTGTGGTTTGTGCACATGTGTGATGTATTTACAAGTGTATCAGTCTTATCTTGCAGGCGGTAGTTTTGTACACCAACTAACATGTGTATGCATCAACTAATGTATGTACACTGCCTGTGTAGGTATGTGTGTGTTCAACTACTCTGTACACTGTGTACGCTATAGAACAGTGTGTACACTACGGTACGGTGTGTGCACTATGGTACAGTGTGTGCACTATGGTACGGTGTGTGCACTATGGTACAGTGTGTGCACTATGGTACTGTGTGTGCACTATGGTGCAGTGTGTGCACTGTGGTACATTGTGTACACTATGGTACAGTGTGTGCACTATGGTGCAGTGTGTGCACTATAGTACAAGACTCGATGTCTCTTTCAGAACATCCCTGCCTTGCACTATTATGCGGTTCCTGTCATTCTCGTGTGCATCTTCAGCTTCCTCATTGCTCACTGTTTCCTCACTGTCTACGAGGTAAGGATGCCTCTCAATCAACACTTTCATGCCAATCTCACACAGAACCATTTCCCTTTTGTAGTATAGAATCATTGAATGCTGTACAAGTCTAGATATATTCATGGAAGTATTGTAGTTTCAAAAAACTTTGAAATTAATACACCAAGTACATGATGTGCAATTTAAGATTAGATTTGCAGTGTTGGGTAATTTTGTAACGAAAGATAAATTATACCAGTTAAATGTTTAACTGGCATTAGCTGTTTAGTTTAATACTAGAATATTCATACATTGCATTGTTATATGGATTCATAAACATTATTGTGAGTTAACTTTTGCATTAGGGCAGCAGTGGGCCCCAGATAAGTCTGTCAGGAAATAAGTTTGCACTTGTCTGACTGAAGAAAACAAACACTTGAAATACTTGCTTCTGTTTTATCAACATACAAATTGTCCAGTTCTCATGCAAGTGTCTAGGTTATAATAAGTGGAGCTAGTTATGCATATTACTGACTTTGGTGGTTAAATATAAATACCATAATATTATGTGATATTGCAGTGAATTCAAATTTGAGTCTGGTAAGAACTATGAAGCAAACCTACATAGTTAAGTGTTTTGTTACAATAAAATATCACATTTCACGTGTTCTTTAATAACACTTACACACTGAACTAACCCATGAAGCCACACACTGCAGTAATTGATTGTGTTAGAAACGGTTTGTATCTGTTGATTTATAAAATTTTAATATTTTATAATTTGACTATAATTTTAGGTTCGTACTTAAGTTATGACATTTTTTAAGGCTCAAAGACTACACTAAACAAAAACAAATACTTACTTCAGAGCAAATGTTGTAACATACAGGATGTTACAAGATCAACTATAGTCTGGTTGAAATATCATATTTCAACACTTGCTCCAAAGTAGGTTAATGTATTTATGTCTAAATAACTAAGTTGTGGTTAATTTTCACTTCTCTGCTGTGCCTTTTACAGACAGTTTCATAAAATAGCTGATGTATGTAAAATACATAATATATCTATTGGTAATTTTGTATTCAGAACATATTAAATGATGTTCACATATTAATTATTGTTTGATGATCAACACTTAATAGCATATCTGTATATACGTTTTTGATTGGTAGCCATAGATGTGAAGGAATTGATTGCTGTGGTGCTGTGGGTTGGTTTTTGATTGGCGGTTGTTGATTGACAGATGGTGATTGACACACTGTTGCTGTGTTTCTGTGAAGACACTCAGATGAATGACGGGACTGACGGCCGTGCCTACTACATGGGCTCGTCCCTTATGGTTAGTAAACTGTGTAGAATATGCATAATTGTCCAGGTTCACCCGTACAGGAGCTCTCTTCTCTCTTAGGAGTTCTCTATTTCATAAAATTCATTTCCACCTAGGGAGCTCTCTACTACTGAGGGGGCTCTCATACCATGCCAGTGTCTTTTTATTGGGTAGGGGTTTTCACAAGTTTGGTTTATGTCTGAATTTTTCTTGTTAATAAGAATTATTATGTAATTTATAGATCAATGTGCACGTGGATCTGTTACCTGTTAGTGAGATACTACAGTGATGTGTTTATTGTGGGATCTTATGATGAAGATGTTTTTCTTATTAAATGGTGTTCATATGATAAATTCAATAATTATTTTTGCATACTTTTAACACTCTTATAATGTAACTTGTTCACAAACCCAGCCAATATATCTCACTGTGAAACAAAATACTTTGATTGTTCATTGTTTTTTAAATTCTTTTTAGTCATATACAGGATATTGGTGATAGATCGAGAACAACTGCGTATTTCTGGATATAATTTGTCTATAAAATGATCCTAATTGTCTGAATACTTCTGAACTGTTGATCAGCTCATGAGTTATTTTCTACCATAATTAATCACTATTTACACACAGCACATACAGAACAATCAAAATAAACTATAAATAATTTGACCTACTTTTTATACAACCATGAATAAAAAGATGGCGAGTGTTTTGAACCTCGCGACCAATCCCAGGAATCAACCAATGGGTGTACTGCGTGTTTGTGTGCTGCGACGTGTCATGTTTCTCGCTTCCTCCCCTAGGGTTATGTGCAGGAGTCGAGCGCGACGCTTGACCGCATCGCTCCAAAACGTGCGCGTGTCGTAGCTGCAAAAGCAGAGGAGATGGAGCCAGCTCTACCCATGGAGCCTGTGTGAACTATGTAATTCTTGCTCTTCCTTCCTCTCTCTCTACCACTCTGATTAACCTGGGTGAAATACCTTTCTAGAGAGATTGTTTTGTAACGGACACAGGGCACTATTTATTAACAAATTCTGTAAACTCACGCTATAAGGACGTTTGACTTTTAGGAAGTTTTGCATAAGGAACACCTTCGAAATTCCAGTTCTGTCCTGCACTACGTACCCATAGTTGCATACAAAGGGCTTCAGTGCAATACATTATTTATATGTATATATATTTGTATATATATTTACTTTGTTTTGATGAAAAAGTTTAAATATTTGTGGTCGATTTGTTATACAAAGTGTTACAGTGTACCCTCAGGTAATAAAAATGCGGTGTAATAAATTAGCCCCGCCGTCACTCCAACCGTGCCCTCTGGCTAAAAACCGACATTTTAAAGTATGATTAAAAAAGATGGTGCTTGTCGCATTTTGAAAGCAAACACTCTTGAGCATATAATTTAATAAAAAAAATGATAGGTACCTAACTCAACACATTTTTAAAGAAACGTTTTGTCCTGGTTTGGATTTTTTTCTAAAAATTCATTTACTACATTTTGCTGTAGATGTAAAAAGCATGCGAGTCCTAATAGTGAGGCTCCACTGTCGTTATCCTAACAATTAATACAACGTAATATTTTGGGTGTTGTTTTATTTTTTAATAAACCACTACTATTTCACTCAGGTTAATCAAGTTTTCACAAGACAGCCTCCCCATTAACAGCTAGCATCTTTATTAACAAGATGCACACATCTAACCAGATGTACATACGTATTAACAGACTCTCATTAACACAGCAAATTGTCCTATAGAATTTTTTGGAAATATGGTATTATTATTATTAATATGGAAGGATTATTAAAATGTAAATGGCAATGTTTAGAAATACAGTTTAACAGCATGCTCAGTGGAATAACTTGACATCAACTTGCTGCCCACAAAGGAAAGTTTGGTGCATCCCTTGTTGTGGGGAGGCTTCATTGTTGTGTGTGTGTGGGGGGGGGCGGGTGCGTGCATGCGCACGCGTGCGTGTGTGTGTCAAACTAATATCTCATTTTCTGAGGCAGTCACAACTGATCACACTGCTTACGCATTTACCGCACCCAATTACCTGCACGTTTACGATTGGGTCACATTTGAATGATTTTACAGCTTTTATGTTTATCATAACACCATACATGGTCATTTCAGAATGACACAATGAATTACTATTTTGAAATTTAAGTTTTGTCTATTGCATTCTTGATTCGTATAAAAATCTGCATATTTTTTACATTGATGTTTTCTGTTTGGACATCAGTGAAATTCCTTTAAATGATCAGTTAAATTATATATTTAGTAATGTCAATATTCCTTGTGTTGCCATGCCTACATGTGGAAACAAATACTTCTTGGGTATCTGAAAGTTAACTTCATGTATACAGTGCTCAGATGTATTGTTTATTTGAATATATATTCCAAAATGTTCACCTCAATATTAAACACAAATGTCCATATATATTGTGTTTTTTGTGCATGTAAACATTGGCCAAAGGATATAATATGGTACTATTTAAATAGTGCAAGACAAGTGTGTTCTGAAATAAGCATATATGGTAGAGATGTTGCTTCACATAAAACTAATGCCATGTTATTCAGTACGTTTGTGTGTTATTATCTGTTGTATTGTGTCATAAATCAGTCTGATTCCTTGGAAATCTGAATATTGGTATTGCAAATATAATAATTGAATATTAGTAATGAGGACATTTAAAATAAAATTCAATAATTTGTATGAACATTATGAATAACATGGATCAAAAATATGAATCAAACAAATATCAGTAAATCACTAAGTCTTGGAACTTACTATAATTATGTACAAACTGCTTTGTCAGTTTTCTTTAAGTAAATTACAGTATACAAACAAACTTGTGATGTTTGTAGATATTTGCCTGTGTTGGCCTGATTTCCATGGGATCATTTGCATGTGATACTTGATAAATATAATGTACAGAAATCCTGATAAATGTTCATGAATCTGTTGAATGGCTTTTGTTGCTTCCCACTATGCATGTGTTCACTGCTGTTGTTTAACTTGTCACTGGCAATGATCGCTAGCACATAAATGCCCATTACCATTTTTTGAATATTTAAATAGTGCTCAACGGATGCACACATATCAAAAACATTTCATTTTTGTTTTTGTTTCTTGGAGAAATACCGTAAAGGTTTTGCAGACATAAATATTTTTATATTTACTTTAATTACAGTATTTCTTGATACTGACAAATACACGTAGCCCTGAATGGATGGCATAGGCTCCATAAAACTGCACTGCACAAAAGAAGCTTGCTTGAGACAAAATCGATAAAGAAATAAGTAACAGCAATTGGCACACTAATCACGCTTCTGCACCATAGCTTGGAACAGGTTTTTACACCTTGAATAATGTTTGAACACTGCATACTAAACATTTTAAAAACACTGCATACTTTACATTTTTTAAAACACTGCATACTTTACATTTTAAAACACTGCATACATTACATTTAAAAACACCGCATACTTTACATTTTAAAAACACTGCATACATTACATTTTAAAACACTGCTTACAGTACATTTTAAAAGCACTGCATACATTACATTTAAAAATGCTGCATAATTTACATTTTAAAAGCACTGCATACTTTACATTTAAAAAATACTGCATACATTACATTTAAAAACACTGCATACTTTACATTTTAAAAACACTGCATGCATTACATTTTTAAACGCTGCATACTTTACATTTTAAAAACACTGCATACATTAAATTTTAAAACACAGCATACTTTACATGTTAAAAACACTGCATATATTACATTTTAAAACACAGCATACTTTACATGTTAAAAACACTGCATACATTACATGTTAAAAACACTGCAAACATTACATTTTAAAACACTGCATACTTTACATTTTTAAAACACTGCATACATTACATTTAAAAACACTGCATAATTTACATTTTAAAAACACTGCATATATTACATTTTAAAAACAGACGATCGTCTTAAAATATTCAGTTTTAGTAAATATATTTCATTTAATTGCGTTTGACACTTTAAAGAGATACGGTAGCATAGGGATGAACGTACATATTTTGCCCTACATGCTTATTGACAGCGTTTCTTTTTATGGCATTTTTCAGTTGCCTGTCTGCATTTTATGCATTTGAGTTAATACAACGTATGTGGACCTCAGATTGTATCAAAGGAGTTCAATTTGATAACGTTAAAAGAAGTAATTTTCCTGATTTGTGTTACATGCATTGTGGCAATATGACTACCTTTTTAGAACTGGTAAACCATTGTCATTTCTCCAGCAATTGGAAATATTTCTCTTATTAATAGTTACTTTGTAATTATGAAATACACACATTTTTACATGTGATGTGTTTGTTTTTGATTGTCAAACAGTTATAGAAAGATTGTATTGAAATAGAAATTAACCATACACATGTGTTCATGAAGTTCAATAATAATTTAACTGCACATCTGGTAAGCTGAGTTGGGCAGCTGCCAAAGATGAAACCTCATTTTGGGTACCTAAATTGTGTAGATATTCACCAATGGTACAACTTTTGAAAAACCCTGAAGTTTCGGGGACAGTTACAACTGACGACGTAGAAAACCAGACATCAGTGAGTGTCCACGGGAAACATGCGTCCTATGTTTCATAATTTATTAATGACTTTCATCGAGATCTGTTTTAATTAGATTATTCCATCAGACCTATATATCTTGAGGAACTTAATGTATGACAATGTTATGTTTTTTCCGCCATAGGACTATGTGAAGACGACACACCAAGCTCTGGCCCCACGAAGCCCTCAAGGGGACACTGAGTTACAGCCATACACGCCAGTGAGGCGGAAACAATGAAACACACTGGACACTGCATGTAGTGGACAAACTCCCCCCAGTGGACGTCAAGGGAGAGGTCATTATTTATCAGCGATTGGCTGGAGGAATCAAAATTTTTAAATCAAAACCACCGCAAAATCATGTCCACTGAAATCTGACCGCCATTTTGTACATTTGTAAAACTTTATTACAGTTGACAAAACTATATGGAATTAAAATTGACATATTTCCATGTCTCCAACACTACCGTGAATCCAGCCACCAGAGTTGTGACTGATTCCGCACGCTAGATACATCCAGCACCACCGCAATAAATTAATGATGGCTCCCTAAATATATGTCCGCCGTAGTTGGCCCATGATTTGCAGCTTCACTGTAAATACTATTATTATATACTATATATTTACTTATAATCACATATATATTTATAATTAAGATACCCATTGCTGTTTGCATAGTTGCTCATCTTTTATATAGATGTTTCATTTAGAAGTGATGATGACTAATTTATCTGGCTGAAGATAACTTCAGTCTCTTGCAGTTTATATGCCAGGTTATAATATCTGTGTTGTAAAAACATCAGTGTAGTTATATCAACTAGTTTTGAATCGGGGCGGTTTAGTAAAAGGACCTCCTAGCTTGGAATAGAGCCATGATTGTTGTGTGTGGCTTTAGATATGAGTATATAAATATATTTACACACAGTACAGACTAGCGCTGTAGAAAGACAGCCAGTCTTGTAGGTGAATGCAGATTTCTCAGACTGTTCGGGTAGACTTGTACTAGATATCTTGTTAGAAGTGATCGTGTTTCATATAATTTTTATCATCTAATGTTTTGAAGAATGGTGTTTTTTCTAAATTATATTTTTTATATTTGTTGCCACTGCTGGAGACAAACGGCCCTGGCGAAGTATCAAATGAGTGTGAAATCTCAATGTGTTCTGGGCAGTAGCTATGATATGCGTGGTTGTGAACAAAGCTATGTATGTGCTTTTTCCGTGAAATACTAGTAGGAAACAGCCATAGATATTGAATATATTGTTCATGGCTCCACGAATGGTTTTATTGAATGATTTGACTTACTTTGGAGCACAAATTTGAAAACATCTATGGATCTTATTGTATGATTTGATTTACTTTGGACGACAAATTTGTCGATGAGTACGACGTTTTGACCCGTCAGCTACGGGCCATGTTCACGTACTCATCTACTAATTTTTGCTTTGAAGTAAGTGAAATTACCCAGTAAGAGCCATAAATGTTTTCGGTTGGTTTGTACACAAGGTATGGTTTGGTTGTGAGTCAGCTGGTGAGACTGCTGTATTTCAGTGGGTATTTCAGACCGGTGATGAAGATAATACAAAAATCCCACCAGAGAAATGTTTCTTTGCTAGAAAATACTTGACTCAGTTTATCATTGACATGTGCCAGAATTACTGTAGTAATGTTTGAGGAACAGTAAATTGCTTACTACAGAACTTGTACGTGTCAGTGCTGTATTTATAGTCAATTCTATAGCTACTGGCAGCAAAGGTTTTTAGAATTAAGAATATGTTATTGTAACTTTCGTAGCACCATTGTGGCCACAATTACTTTTAAATAAAGTTGATATTACATGATGTCACTGTGCTGTATTCTGAAGATGTTAGACGGCCAAATCCGTTTCGGTCTTACAGAAGCAATGGATGCTAGTGTCACAATTGACAGGTCCACTACGTCATAGTCTGTCTAACAAAATTAAGTGTGTGACCTTTTGACAACTTCTGCCATTGCCAATACAGGTGTAGTGTTGAAAATGGATCAATATGTCAGAACAGTTGAACATCATTTCACCTTATAATTAAGGTCATCCCAGATGTGTTCCACCTTGTAATTAAGGTTGTCCCAGATGTATTTCACAAGTAGAAAATTACATGTTCGCCTTACTAAGCTCACTTGCCCAGTCCTAAAGGTGACCTTAATAAAAAGGGTGACCTTAATAGTAAGGTTTCAGTGTGCCGTCTCAGATAAAACACTGCCTGCCACACAGTTGTCTCTTACTTAGCCTATTTTTAGCCTCAAAGAAAACTTGGGGCCAGAATCTCTACAAAATATACAGTGGAATAATGAATGAACATTAGACATGTTTGGCACCATATTTGATGACTCAAAGTGCCTTTTGTTCGCCAACAGGTCACATGATAAACAGGTCAGGTGATCGCATAATAAACTGTTATACTCTATGTAGTAAAGGTGTGATCAACTTTCTTTTTTTCATCCAATATGAAATTTCCGAAACGCAATAGTTTTGAAAATAAAATATGCACACATACAGTCCACTTAACAAATATTTATAATAATTTTGTTGACAAATTTTAGCTTTTACTCAAAATGTGATTATCCAAATGTATCAAATTTGTTAAATAAAATTCTACCATAAAAGTATGTTTAGTACCGGTAAGCTATATTAATGAGTGTATAAATAGATGATTATTGATTAGACGACACAGTGAAACAGGTGACATTTTTGAAACACCAGGTACATTTACGGTAATACCTGCTGATGTACGTAGGTAGATTCAGAACTTATACACCTGTAGGGACAGGAGTCATGTGGGGACAGAAGTCATGTGTGGACAGCAGTCATGTGGGGACAGGAGTCATGAACACATCTAGGGACAGTTGCTACTTGTCAAAATGCACACTCTGAGTTGCCAATGTATGTCGTTAATGCCACTAATGTAATTTGTTATGCTATTTACAGCAAACCTGTCATGCAACATTCGTGTCACATTCGTGTCATGTTATTTAAGGGATACGTATTGCTGTCCCTCTGGTGTCATCAAGGTTCACTGATCTGCGTGAAATTATTTTAATGCCAGTGCGACATAATTTTTACTGCCACTAAGAACGGTTTATGTTTGGTTGGTTAACGAAGATTATCCATCAAATGAGAATATATTTTAAATATTTTTTTACCATTGACAAAAATACGCAGATAGAAAATTATTTCCATATTACACATTTCAAAACACTGGAGATTTTTATGCATATTTAAATGTACATGATTACAACTGACATGATTTGTAAACTTATAAACCTCTTCAGGTTAACATCATCATTTGTGGTTTTGAGCACAAGTTGTAGAACTCTATATTGGTGATAATAGTGTACCAATTTCAGCTGCTGGGAGTATAGTGTATGTGCTACCTTTTCTGTAATAAAATTGAGCAATTCATACATTTTGATGTTATACTCCATTGTAGGTACAACATACGCTGCACACGTTGTGAGCTTTGTCCGTAGGTAGTTTACAAGCCCATAATAGCTTGTTTTAATGAATGTTAAGAAATTCTACTTTTCTGGCTTTTCCATTAGATAAAACGATTTTTCATCTTTGGCCTGTTGACACATTCAAACTATTTGGAGATGAAAATAAAGTTTCTCGTAAGATAAACAGTAACTAATATCAGACAAGACAGTTGTGAAATATCGTTTATATTATATAAACAATTTTGTTGATGTGTCGCAGCACTGAGAAGTGGCTTTCCAAAAAAATAATAAATTTTCCAAGTTTAAATCAATGAAGTAATACATGGTGTACTAAACGTCATGATTATCTTTTATACAAAGTCCGATAACAGACACTAGCTATACACCGGCTGCACATAGTACAATCAGATCATTCATCTATCAAAAATTTAAAAATTAATCTTCAGGCAGTAGCACAAAATACTAGCTTTGAACAAAGTAACAAAATTTTAAAACAAAATAATAGACAAGTAACATCTAGGAATCTTCTTGTGTACTTTGGTAATGTAAATATATAATATACATTAAATCATTGAGACTGAAATATAGCTAATGTTTCTTTTGAAAGGGTGTAGTGATTATTTCACTAAGATAATGAATTCATTAAGAAAGTACAATATTAAGCAATATGTTAAATTTACATAACTTTTACAATAATAATTGTAAAACTTCTATAGTGCCGATATCCTTAAGGAAATTCAAGCTCAGAGGGGCAACAAACAAACTAATTTGGCTAGTCATACACGGGGACAGGTAAAAGCTGTCATTGTAACATGGAGCCGCCAAAAACTTATGGTGGAAAAGTAATTTCAAACAAACATGTTTTCAGTTTTTTACAAAAGGTGTCTATAGTTTCAGAAGATAGTAATAGGGAGTTGATTCCAAATTGTTGGCGCAGCCACAGAGATTGTAAGTTTGCCAATATTCAGCTTAGTTTTAGGAACAAAAAGTTGTTAGGAGCAGATTTACTAGGTACAGTGTATGTCGGTGGTTGAGTAGAAAGAATATGGTATGTAACAGTAGCCAATTTAAATTGATATATGTAACTGCTTAAGTAGTGGTATATTACACTACCATGACATTTCTGTGGAAGTGTCTTGGAGTTGACAGTGTTCATTATATGAGATGACTGTTGAGTGAAATCCATCGGAATTAAAAAGTAAAATCAGACTAAAGAGCTCATAAGAACTGAGTAAGACTGGTTCCCCCCATACACTTCTAATATGGCACAAACAGGAAGCACGGAATAAATATCACCAATCAAGCCTTACTTAACATTACAAATATTTCATTCACTACATTCATGAAGCACTGTCAGCGACACCAGTGGTTTATTTCACTGCGTCTCCAGCTTGCGTCACTGTGTCTCTAGAGTGTGTCACTGTGTCACTAGAGTGTGTCACTGTGTCAAGTCCATCTGCGTACTGAAACTGACCACTGCTCTCGTAGTCACACATGTCCAGTGCCACCTCACAACTCTCCCGGACCAGTCGTTCATCGTCTCGCAGGAATTCGCCAAGCGCGTCTGTACATGTCTGTGTTGCTATGGCGCCCAGGGCCTCGGCGCACTCATGACGCACCATCGCACTCTCCGACGTCTTCCGCAGACTTCGGTCGAGTTGACACACAGCGGATGTGTGCTGTGTTTGGCCGAGGATGTAAGCCACCTCATGGCGAAATAGTGCACTACCCGCTTGCTCGAGACCTGCAAATATAACACGTAATTTACCTGACTAGTGTGTATACATTGTGGTTACAAAGTTGTGATCTTACGAGGTGTCACTGAACTAGTCAGTCTTTTTTAGAATACTTAGGCCAAGCCGACCTCAGATGGACCCGTTTTGTATTCAGTGCATTATGATATATGTTTATAAGGATTGCTTTTGGGGGTGTCAGAATATATTAGTGTACGATATCCCGATGTTTAATACAAACACTAGTCATTACAGGGAACAAACATTTATGTTATGGTTCCATATAAATAAAATTTTGTAAAAAATTCAGTGTTCACATAATACAGTACTGTGTTATGTGAAAATTGTCGAAATCATATAGATAATATTTCTGGCAATAGTTATCCACCGCGAAACCGTTTTAAATTTACAGTTTTCTTGTTGATAAAATGTAATCACATATTTTAAAGTAACCTTCTGCAGTTTACATTTGCAAACATTCTGCTTTGCCATATCACAAGCCATTGAAATATTCCTACCATAATATCAAACAAAAATCAGTTTCACATAAAAATTTGCCTGATTTTAAGTGCTGCTATATATGGGATTACAAAACACAATTACATCAAGTAAAGTCTAGATTTTGAGTGAAATCTGCCATATATTGGTGATATGATTTTATTTATGTGGGATAGCCTGAAATCTGCCTTGTGAGATGAACGTAAAAATATGTATTTTACCAAGTTGCTTCCATTTGAAACAAATCTGTATAAAGATTAGGATACAGCTATGTACATTGAACATATGTAATTGTATATTTCGTATTAGTAAGTTTACAACTGAATATGGTTGATGCAAATGCCACTGACATACCTTCACCCAGGGCTAAGATGGCATCCTCGCTGCCAATGTTACGCAGTGCAAACATAGCGCGATATCTCTCAAACAACGGCACTGCCTCATCGAGCAGGGTGATCTTGAGTGACTTGACGTCCTGTTCAACAGCAGGAGGGGCAGGGTCGACAGAGCTGTAGGGGTTGGGGGAGAGGGTTTCACTGGTGGCCCTGTCGCTGTGCAGCCATTTGATGCGGTCCACAGCGAGTCTGCATGTCTCCGCCACCTGGTAGGCAAATGTGACATCAAAGTAATGCAACATCGGTGCAATACATTCACAGTTTACTCCACGATAAAGGTACGCATTCATGTACAGTGCCTCCGAATGGATTTTATCTAGATTTATGACGCTATATAAATGTAATTATTATTTTCTTCTCTTAATGATGTTCATTACTTCTTATGTTTTGCTCAGAACTCTCTAGCCATCACAGACGTGTGGCTAGAGTATTGTCACGCTTGATTATACTCAATGCAGATCTCGCTACACACAGACTCTGGGAGATAAACAACATTCACTGCCAAAAAAGTCTCCCATAGGCAAGATGTCCTTTTGACAAGTTTTGGGACAACAATTACAGTTGTAATGCCACCTTCAAGAAATACATTCGTAAACTTATCAAAGCTACTAATTAGGGGAAACTTTTTATTTTTAAATAAATTTTAATGAAATTTAAAGCTTACAAAGAGGTCTGTCCAACTTACCGCTGTGCTGGCATCGTCACAATGCTTTTGTAACACAGCAAGTGACGTCTGACTGCCAATGGCACCCAATGCCTCCCCTGCAATGAACCAGTGTCATTTATGTAACAGTTCTCGCACTTATTTAATATTAGGATAGAATGAAATGAATACAGTATAATGGAGTGAATGAACTGAAATGTTGAACTTTAGACAAGTGCGTTCACACTACAAGTTGCTCCAGTTCACTCGGCTGTACAAATGAGTACCTGGCTATAGACACTGTTTGTGTACAAATGAGCACCTGGCTATAGACACTGGTGGATGTTTGTATACAAATAAGTGTTGTGCATTAACTCTAACTGCATGGCTGAATGCTTCCCAGAGATGTTGAGGTGGTGTTTGATTGAACAGGTCTGCCGGGGACCAGAAGGTAAAGAGGTTTGAGCAGTTCTACGGGTGGGATACAGCTCTCTATACGAACTTACATTATATGTGTAAATACATTTTGTGACATGATATCATTTGTGACCCCGGCTGACCAAATGAGCGATAAGTTGGAAATGTGTTGACATTTTTTTTACATATTTGGAAAGAGGAGATATAGTACATTACAGTGTTTCAAAAACTATGACTCTACTACAAACATTGGCGAAGTTATGTCACATTAGGTATGGGAGGGGTCAAACAGTAAAACTGGAGAAAACGGCCGTTAAAGTTTTGCATTATGCATGGGCATAGATACCATAGAAATGTTAGATTGCGTTAAAATACACATTTTACTTTGCAAAAATAGTGTGGGATGGGTGGAAGTGTAAAAACAGATGCTATAAATTTAGTTTCCATACAAACCTAAAAATCACCAGAATTATCCCACCTGGCGCTAGATGGCACTCACGCCAAATCCCAACTTATCACTTATTTGGTGAGCCGCGGTCACATTTTAATCCAGTAATAGAGCTCTAGCTACAATTTTTTTCCGTGACCATTCTGACATCCAAGATACACAGGGCTTTATGCAGGATAAAATTATTGCCAGTCACACATGTTTTGGTGGACACATGGATGTTAAGTGTTAAGCCAGTTTACAAACTTTTAAATGTGTCTGATGACCTGAAATGGACTACAAACACACATGACACCATTTTCACTCACTTTCACGGCATAACTAACAATATCTATGGTTTCGGAAGACCTTTTTGTTGCTCCTTAATTTTTTTACCGTCCACAACCCGTCCACCATTTTTCTACCCGTCCATATTCGTTTCCCCCTGTCCAAATGACGGGTGGACGGGTCTCTACATAAAGCTATGAAGACACATCTCACATGATGCAAATACGAGAGATCTGTTTGGATGATGTATGTGTCTCTCACCTGCTTCATGCCGCACAATCGCCTCCTGTTGCTGGTCTTTCAAGACGTCACTGAGAACACACAGCGCCCGTTCGTCCTGCATCTGACCGAGGCAGTACGCACACTCATGCTTCAGGAGGGCAGATGAATCAGTGAAGCACGCTGCAATGCAGTTGATGGCTGTAGGGCCTCCTAGGTTGCGCAGGGTGAACAAAGCTCGGAATCGCGCCTTCAATGGCTGCGTGACATCAATAAGAATTCTGCCGATGTTCCGGATGGATGATTCGGTGACAGCTGATGTTGTCTTGTCTAACATATTGCCTGGCGTTGTCAAACTGCATGAAAAAAATCATAGTTATTCTAAATGCGGAATGTTTATAATTTCTTATAATTATCTTTACACACCGAGTTATATTAGAAATTATGTATAGTCAAGTACGTGCCAGTCAGACACACACACACCAGCTGGAACAGCTTTGGCCAACGAGTCTTAGACTTTACTGGTCTAGATAGTGTTACACTTATGAAGCCCTAAACCAACCCCTAGAATCAAACCCTAAACCATAACCCTACACTGCTAAAGATTTAGGCCAGTTAAGTAGAGGATTGCTGGTCAGTGTTGGTGTTTTTCTTTGAGCTGTCTCCCTTTCAGGTTTAGGTAATCTTCCAGTTAACAGGCCTATATTATAAGGGCCTTTTCAAAATGGCTTTTACCAACTTGTTTATGTCTATGTGTTTGGAAAGTCATTCAACATCACTTCCTGCACAAAGAAGGCAGATATTATTTTTAAAGTTTTATTTTAGATTTAATTACGTCAAGTCGATATAAACAAGCCGATGTCACAACTCCGTATAGTAACGTGTCCCACAAGTATCTGAACCGCAAAGGCATAAACAGTGTAGACAATCTGATGTCTTAAATGAAATTAAAAACCCAACATTTTGTAAATTTAAACATTTACAAAATAAAAAATCTGTATATTGTCAAGAATAAATTATACTGTCTGATTTTTTGTGGATATATCTGCACAAATTGTAACAAATAGCCTTTGCAGTACTGATGTGATGTGCATAACTGTGACATCACTCAGCTTGTTTACATGTCATCAACTCGATAGAGTTAAATTGGTTTAAAACATAATTTAAAAAAATAGTATCTGCCTTCGGTGTACCCGATATAATGTAGAATGACGTTTGTAAAACCTGTTTTGAAAAGGCCCTAATAATTATTTAGGCCAGTTGACTGGACGATTACCGGCTCAGGCTCTAGTTTTTGACAGGAAATTTACATCAGGCCGCTAAGTCGACTCGTCAGGTTCAAAGAACGAATGCCTTCAAAGAAACTATATGGGCGATAATCAATGTGTTTTCAGTATCTCTGAAGCCTATTCTTCGACTCATATCGGTCCTGACTCCAGCAAACTAAAAACTGGACAACCGCGTAACTTCGTTGTGACTCGTGCGTGCAACGTGCGTTAAACCAGGTGCGATAAACATAAAAGAAGAGGCACGCATGCTGCCTTCGTATGCAACGGCACGTATACCATCCAGCGCATGTCACATCTTGCTATCACAAATCGGGAACCTCACAAATCAAATAAGTACAACACGATTAAACATGTCTCAAATTTAATTCTTTGTTTATAAATGTATTAACGTATAATCGATAAGCAGTTGTAGGTTCCTCTTAATTATGACACTGACAGAAACAAGTGAGTGTGGTTCACTCGCTGACTCAGTGCCAGTGTCAGTGTCAGGGTGGCAGTAACCAGTATAGGCTATAGCGCTGCATGTACTCGGCAATACCTATCCGTAGTCTTTTCACCTTAATGTATAACAATTTGGTTAATGTACAGGCCCCAAACATGTGTAATCAAATAACCTAAATAATAAATAAACATAACACCAGTAGTTTAAAACCGATTAATGTAGTTTACTAACCGATTTCCTGTGTCACTGTTCACGTCCCTGCCTGCGGCTGCACACACGTGGAGCAATGCAAACATTACGTGGGCGTGGCTTGCCTAAATCGCATACGTGCTGCCACCTTACGGAACCTGGCTTAGCTTCGGATACCCAGGCTCGGGTGAGGTGGCAGCACTTTTAAACCTCTCAACTCTTCTCGGCGTAGTTCCGCAGCCGACCGACAGTCGATAAGAGACTAATCGATGCTAGGCGTTTAGTTATCTAAAATTCGTATTTATCCACTGACTCCTTGCTTCATCAACAGACCTGTTGTAGGATGTGATGTGTGTTGGGATCTGCTGTGCATTGCTAGGTTTATGTAGAGAATTAAGAGTGTCACTGATTGTGTGTGGAAAATGGCAATGCTCTTTAATAACATATATGTAGTAAATTAGTAATGTAAAGGCAAGACAAATATTATTAGACAATGCATGGGCATTTCCATCGACCTAGATAACAAAAGGCAATTCCCCATACAAGTATAGACGAATTGTACATATCTTCAACACCTTCAAACTCCAACCAGCCGATGAAGAAAAGTACACAATTCCCATTAAATCATGCATTTGTTGCGTTACTTGTAGCTGTTTTGTAGATTAGATTGTGCTTGTGCATAGCGCTGTTTTCGGTATCTTGTCTGTTGGGACAATAATGCGTCATGTGTCTTATGTCTTTCGTCTATATAGTAGCGATAAATTCTCCTCATAATTTTCATCAAACCAATCCTGGTGTTTCCTGGCAGTGTGCCCAGCGTGTCAACAGATGCTCGTTACATTTTCTTTCTCACAAAGAGCCTGCCACTGATTATTAATCGTGACATTGTAAGGAAGGTTCATCATGTTGGATTCCACAAACGTCATTAAAATTGTCTGCATCTCGGAATCTGTCAGTTTACTGACATTTGGTTTGGTTTTTTCGCCGTCGTCACTGACGTAATCACGTGACTCCTATAACATGGCATAATCTGAGCATTTTGCATTATTATTTTCAAGAAATTAATATTGGTCTTCGAGATTCTAAAGGTTGATATGCTTATCTTCATAGGCATCACATAGTGTGCTGTTTTCCCTTTTAAGGTAAAATTACAATCTTCTGATATAATTCAACTTGCATGTTCATTCTAATGTTCTTTGCTCAATATTGGCAAACGTGCTTGCTCTGTAGCTTCGCTAATACTCTGGAATCAACTGCCTATTACCATTACATCCTCTGCAATTATAGCCACCTTTCATAAAAACCTCAAAGCATATTTGATTGAAATTGTTTTTTTCCACCATAAATTTGTGGCGCTTTCATACTCTAATGACGATTTTTGCCTATCCCCCGTTATGATTAGGCCAAATGAATTTGTTCGCTTATTTTGACTTTTCAAGACCCTTAGAAATGTTACAATTACAATTATTCGAATTTCCTTTTCTACATAAAAGCAACGTTAACACATAATCAATACAATATGGATACAATATTTATGTAATGAAATCAAGGTGTTCGTCATCAATATCATCAAACATTTGAATGAAAAGAATTATGACCGAATCTAGGCGTGTATATATAAATTTAAGTTAGAGAAACTTGACAAAATGTGACAAATTCGGTAACTGTTATACGATGTGTAACGGGGAAAAGTGGATGATATGTAACAACAATAAATTAAATGAAAATGCTCAAGCACATATGTACACGCACTCATCCTCACACCAAACACACACACGCACGCACGCACGCACGCACCCCCCACACACACACACACGCCAGCAGCCTTGCATGACGTCAGCTAACTGTTTTTCTGTTTGTTTATCTATTGGGTTTTGATTGCTTGGCGCCTATTTTCTTTACTGAGTTATATGAATACCTGCCGACCCATTAACAAAACTCTACGATCAACATTGAAATGTATTTATTTCAACAACAACAACAACAACAACAACAACAACAACAACTACTACTACTACTACTACTACTACTACTACTACTACTACTACTACTACTACTACTACTACTACTACTACTACTACTACATTATAAATACAATACAAATTGTTGAAAAAAGGGTAAAAGAAGTACAATACTTATCATGTTTACCCTTATAATTGCTTAAAGCATCTGAACAGTGCAATAGAAGGTGCGACAACACTACTTACATGTATAACCATACCACATTTAATCAAAAAAGATATTGTGACAGTTATTGAAGAAAAAAACCTTTATACTAATAAACAATCTGAATGTTTAATTTAGTTATCTAATTTAATTTATCTAATTTATTCATTGAGCTTTGCAGTTACTTTTTTGCGTACCGGTTCCACAGACTGTGATGCATGGTGATCGTCGTTTCGCAGTTTGCTCACCCGTTCTCTGGAAATCATCTCATCGATAAAAATGTTTTAGGTGCACGCATTAAATATTCTAAAATTGATACTGTAAGCGTATGTGATAATGTATCGATTGCGAACAGGCAGCATATGATTGAATTGTATGTTTGCAGTCTCAAACGGAATATTCTTCAAAGGACCAAGCAATGCGGTCGCAATCGTCGGAAAACAATGTATCACTCTCTTATACTGAACCTAAGACTAAGTTAGCATGGATTGAGTTAATCATCGGATGTTCTGATTGTACACACTATCTTATATATAAAACCTTCCACTTAAACAAGACGAAGTACCACAGGACCAATATGAAAGGCGGACGTGAGTTGTTCACTATCATGTCAGTAGGCCTACAGCTAGCAGATGGCGGAAAATACCAATGCAAGATTTCAACGAATGCATACTTCCGTGGAGATGCCGAAGTCATTGTGTTGGGTATGACGTATGTTCACTTTTAAAATGTGTTGCTCACGTGTGCGTCTTAACATTGAGAAAAGCGGCATGCAACATCAGGAACGTCTTGTATTTATGACGACCATTGCATATGAAGCACTCACATCGCACACAATCGTAATTATGCGTATCGTTTGTCCTCCGTCATTATTCAACTGGCCGTAAAATTGTAAGTAGCTTCTAGACACAACTTGAACATTTAAGCGTATGAAAAGTATTATCAAAGTTCCTAGGAATGAATCAAAGCTTCCCTCGTGTAGTCATGACAACTAAGATATTGCAAAGTCGGATTGCAACAGGGCATCTGGCTCGCAATTAGTAACATCGCTATTTCAATGGGCCTTAAATGCTACCTTAAGTAAGTGTGTTGACTTATTAATTATAGGTATTGGCACGAGTCCCGGATTCGATTGTGGTAAATCTTGTATATATTTTTATCGTTATTGATTTGTTAGCGATCCCGGCGTACAATTTTGTAGATATGTCATTGTGTATTAATAGTAGTATAACGTTTTAATAAAAGGGCTGCGTAAAGTAAAACATTTACCCACCTGTGCTTAAATTACCCCGCAATGTGGCTCAATTTATCCCACATTTATTGCAAGTTGACTCATTTGACCAGCCCTGTTTGAGATAGCTATATACCTAGTTATGCACTAATGATAGACATATTTTATTTGTCGCAAAATATCTACCAGTTATCGTAGTTTACAAGAATAAACCCCATGTTGACTTAGGAATATGATCTTGCCTTGATACTTAAAATAGAGAGATGTGACTCAACTAACACTGCCTTCCCGTCACTATTTATGTTGTCTTTGTTAGCAATTTGTTAGTTTTCTGAATAGATCACAAATGTATACTGCCTATGTCAGTCTATTTCACCAATGCGTACAATCGGTTGATACATTTCAGACGGTCCACGCATCCTGGTCGTGCTACCTAAACGAGATTCCTATCCTCCTGGATATAAACTATCGATACTGGCTGACAGCAACCCTTCCGAACAGACCTATAAGTAAGTGGACCCACCGGACAACAAAAGAGATTATATCGACGCTGCAGTGGCTCTTCACCTCTCCTGTTAGTGTGTGCAACGTCTTACCCACTAAACCTGCCAAGACCGTCTGCAAAGACCTGCATTTCGATCTGAAGGTGACACGTAAGCATTGTTTTGTGTAGTTTATATTGTGGGAAACAATATATTAGGCCGGGAGAAACCCCCTCTTCGGGCGTAAAATGAGGTATATTCAAATATTGTGTCACTGTGATGTCTAAAATAGACATAGAACACCATATTTGGCAGAAAGCATCTTGAGATAGTGGGGAAGGCGACCGTGAGTGATTTTAGGGCTTTCCGCGATCCATTTCCGTAATATGAGCCATTGCGTCCCAAAAATGATGAAACATCGTCCTTCGCCTGTCAGAAATTAATATTTACAAGCCTTTTGAAATGAACGACATTGATTATTTTCCAAGTAGGAAACTTCCCACGGCAATATACGTCTATTTGTACCAAGATGACCTCTCTATCTTGAAGATTGAGCCGACTGTGGGTGAAAAGCCTAACACACCCTAAATCACTGAAATTTCAGTTATCGGATGTCGGGTCTTCTTAATGCATTACTATCTTTATTTGATTGATAATAATCACGCAATGGCTCACATTATGGAATTGGAATGTGGAAAGCTTCTAAATCACATACGCTCGCCTTCCCCACGATGCTTTCTGCCATATGTGGTGTTTCTATGTCTATTTGTGACGTCACAGTGACACAATATTTGAATATATACCTCATTTTAGGCCCGTAAAGGGGGTTTCTGGTCCCTTAAGGAGGGACAGAGGTATCCAGTGGACTCTCTTCTCCCAGTTAGAAGACCTCGACTTTGCCGATGACCTTGCATTTCTATCAATAAAGCTTGACCATCTGCAGGAAAAACTGATAAATTAGACAGCTATGCAAAGCAAACTGGGCTTACCATCAGTACAGTACAACCAAGACACAAGTGATGAGTATCAATACCACTTCAACCGCACATGTTACCCTTAATGTTGACCCACTTGAATTTGTAGAGGACTTTACCTAACTGGGTAGTGACATCAGTAAAGACAATGGAGCCCAAAAAGACATCAAAGCAAGACTGGGAAAAGCCCGCTGTGCTTTTGCCAAACTTCGGAACATTTGGAAGTCCAAGCAGTATACCATGAAAACAAAATTAAGACTTTACAACAGTAATGTGAAGTCTATCTTACTGTATGGCTCAGAGAGCTGGCGAGTGGTTAAAGGGGACATGGCAAAGATCGACGCCTTCCACAATGGATGTTTGAGAAAGATCTGAGGGATAGTCTGGCCCAATAATATATCTAACGTGGAACTCCACAATAAGACGGGCTCCAACAGCGCTCTCCTGGAAATTAAACGCCGAGGACTGCGATGGCTAGGACACGTCCTGAGAATGCCTAAAGAAAGTATCCCCAAAGTTGCCCTAAATGGACGCCACCCGGAAGAAGGAAACCAGGACGACCACAGACAACATGGCGAAAGAGAGTATTGGCAGAGCTACCAGAGGTAGGGCTCTCGTGGGGCGAGGCTCAGCCCCCAGCTAAATACAGGACCCTGTGGAGGGACGTTGTTGTAGCCCTGTGTCCCACTGTCGTTGCGTGATGTTTCTGTGACATCCCTGCAGTATGACTCTACTCTCAGGATTGCGTCCATACCACTCAGATATTTTTTCACATGAGTGGTTCTATAACCAGTCTGTTGTCCCTCTTGTTGACGCCAGTGAACGGAGTGGCACCAAAAATCGCCATCAACTTGTTCATCTTGTCTTGTCGAACTAGCACCTTGGCGCCCACGATTACGTTTGAATATCTTGTCCCACGTCTGGCGTCAGAGTATATCTTTGCCTTGCCCTTTTGTTCGGCATCACGATCGCGCACTGCCACGTCGGGTACGTGGTTCATAGTCATGCCAAATAGTTTGCCTCTCATCTTGCAGCCAAACACCCATTCCGTCGGACTCTTCCCTGCGGTGGGATTTTCGATGCTGCGGTAGGAAGTACTTCCTCATCTCCTCCCTCCAATCGCGCGATTCCGCCTGTGCGATCTGGATCCGTTTGAGGAGTGACGCGTTCTGGCGTTCTACTTCTCCATTCGTCTGTGCCTACCTGGCGGTCACTTTGCATTGCACAATATTGTTTTGCTTGCAGTAGTCTTGAAATGTATCCGATGCGAACTGTGGATCGTTATCAGACTTCGGCGACATAGGAAGACCATGTCTACTGAATTTGTCGTCCAGACAGTCGATCACCTTTCCTACTGTTGTGATTTGGACTACATCATCTTCCTAATAGCGGCTGTTGTAGTCTACCACAATGTTTTATCACGTTCTGGACATGCCATGTCGCGGCCGAAATGTCACATTTTGTCACATCGGTAGCAACCGTTGTTCCTGTTCGTGGTTGTGATTTATGCTCGTGAAGCTCACCGCCGCCTTCCCTTTTGACCCTGTTGACGTGTCCTGACGACGGGGCTGGATCAACTCGGTCCGCGGACAGCTTGGCCATCTGCATTTCCACATCCTCACACTGCCCTGCCAAGTCCAGTGTGCGCGCCAGCGTTAATCCTGGTCCGCCTTCGAGCAACTTCCGGCGTAAATAATCGCAGCGGAACCTACACACCACTTCATCCAGTATCTGGTTATCTGTGTCCTCGATAAGAGAAGTGAGAATACGAGAAGATTGCTCCACTACCTTACAAAATGCGGCCACCTACTACACAGGTCTAGGGCAAGCAACGGCCAAACAGGAGTAGGCTTTCTCGTAAACGGGAAATAGGAAGACCATAGAGAGGGTAAACAACATCAGCTCCTGATAGCATAATTTGTCCTGTGCATAAGCCCTACAAGCCGAAAACAGTGTAAGTACACGCACCAACAACATCATACTCAGTAGAAGACATAGACAGCTTCTATAACGACATGGATGAGACCTTGGGAAAACCAAACCACAACACGATAGTGATGAGACACTTTAATAAGCTTGTAAGGGATAGAACAAGCCCACGGAAATGTCAATGAACAAATTTAGGCTCGAAATGAGAAACAATTTAATAAAGATGAACGAAATGTTTGGTTGATATATATTAAATGAAACATCTTTGATCAGATCTGGTTCAGCGTAAACATTAAATATAATTCTATTGGATATATTGTCATAAACTGTATTGTGTTTCTATTATTTTCAGTGCAAGGGCCCTCTGCATGCGGTAAGTATTATTATATTTACATTATTTTTACTAATAGCAATAATGTTCTCTCAACTTTGTCATTGATATTATTGTTTTAAAATTATTAGAACGTTAGTCAATTCAATTCACTTTAATGTCCTTAAAAGGATATTCATTGTACAGCCCAAGATCGCATCTAAGATAAAAAAAATTGTCACAAAACACAAATAAAATTCAATTCAATATGTAACCACACAATAAGCAAATCTGCTGGCATCTTTGTTTAACAATCTAATTGCAACAGGCATAAAACTCCTGCTGTAGCGAGCCGTTTTATATTTAATGCAACGATATCTCCTTCGAGACGGAAGAACATGGAAATATGTAAAGAGCGGGTGATCAGACTCAGCAGCGACAGCACGAGCTTTCTTCAGGATTGCATGGTCGATCATTTTTGACAGCATTGGCATAGGTAAACCAATGATCTTGGCAGCGAGATTTTTAAAAGCCTGGTACGGTTACTCACGGAAAGAGCAGGATGTTACGATACACACATAGAAGAAGTTTTGGGTCAACGCTGAAAGCTTGCAAATTTCGAAGAACGTGCAGTCGCTGCTGAGACGTCTTCTGCACGGCTGTAGCATGCTCTGTAAAGGCCCCTTTCTTATATAACACAACACCAAGAAGGTACTTGAATGAATCGACCTGTTCTACAGTTTCACTATTGATGACAATAGGACTAATGACAGTTCTATTATGAAGGAAATCTGTGTACAGTTCTTTCGTTTTGGAAACATTGAGATGCAGAAAGTTGGAACTGCACCAACTGGAGAATCGTACCACTGAAGACAGATATGATTGGTATGAGGCAAATTCACTCAAATTAGCGAGCATGGGTGTATCATCAGAATACCTCACAAACATGGTAGATGGATCAACACTTCAACAGTCATTAGTATACAAAGTGTACAAAAATGGACTCAGGACACAACCCTGAGGCACACCTGTGTTGCTAACAATGACTGGTGACGTTGTGTCATCCACTCGAACACACTGTTGGCAATTGCTTAAGAAATTGAAAACCCAGTGAACAATTGCGGCTGGAACTTCCAGTTTCTGTAATTTATCATTCATGACATGTCTCTGGTATTAAATGCTGAACTGAAATCGATAAATAAGACTCGAGCATAATTACCAGCTGTTTCCATGTGTTCTAATAGTTTGTGCAGAAGGCACGCTACTGTGTTATTGCGCAATGTACGTATTGTAATTGTGCTACAAGATGAATGAATGGCTTTGTCCCGTCACACACGCACACGCACACGCACACACACACGCACGCACACACACACACACACACACCCAAACACACACAAACATACCACACACACACACACACACACACACACACACACACACACACACACCCAAACACACCAAACATACACACACACACACCGCGCGCACACACACACACACACACACACACACACACACACACACACATGCATACACACAAACACATACATTATATAGATATATTCAAATAGCACGACTTAACAATAAAATTAACTTGTTTGCGCTTATAGTCACCTCGCTAATCAGATCACATTTTGGCCTTGTTCCAATTATGGCGACCTAAATAGCGAGGTTGTGCTCCACTAATCCATGTCCGTGTTGCGCGTGGTATAGAGAAGTTCTGCAAGGTGTCTTGTCCCGACGGCGACTGCAGCTGTGACGCTGGCTCTGATCCACCCGTCGTGCTGAAATGCTGCCACAGGAAGTGTTGCAGCTGCCAATGCACAAAGAAAGGAGGTGCCATTTGCCAAACCTTCAGACATGTATGGTGTCCCGATTTGATTTAGGAGGAACATTTTGAGAAGGGAGAATGACATTTAAAAATAATTCGAAAATTAGACGATTGGGCATCGGTTGCAGTAACCGAACCAACATAATGTGACTTTTCTCAAAGCGCAGTGAATTGTCAATCATATATAAAACGGTCCAAATTATATTAGAAAAAGAACAGTGTGATAATCGTGTTGTTTTTCTGCGTTCTAACATGTTCCTCCCAATATTATAGGGCATTGACAACAATTCAGTTCATCAGCACTAGAAATTAAACACACTTTCGGACTCCAACAAGCCAGGCTTCCCACACCCACCCCCACACTCGCAGCCTCACCCCCATGCACATACATACGTACGCATACACGCACGCAACACCACACACACACACACACACACACACACACACACACACACACACACACACACACACACACACACACACACACACACACACACACACACACACACACACACACACACTCGCACCACTACCCGCACATGGCTTAGCATCCACACCCGCACCCGCGCGTACACAAACACACGCACGCACGCACGCACGCATGCACACACCCACACGCACACAAACACACACGCACACGCACACGCACACGCACACGCACACGCACCGCACACACACACACACACACACACACACACACACGTTCCTCTTACACCCACCCCAACACTACTGTGTGTGACAGGGTTGGCATCAAATAAGTATTTGCATTTGTATTTGAATACAGACATTTGGTGTATTTGTATTTGAATTAAAAATCACAAAAAGGCGTGTATTTGATATTTGGTCTATATTTGAAAAGTATTTGCAAATAAATTGTCACAAAATACAAATAAAATTCAATTCAATATGTAACCACACAATAAGCAAATCTGCTGGCATCTTTGTTTAACAATCTAATTGCAACAGGCATAAAACTCCTGCTGTAGCGAGCCGTTTTGTATTTTATGCAACGATCTCTTCTTCGAGACGGAAGAACATGAAAATGTGTAAAGAGCGGGTGATCAGACTCAGCAGCGACAGCACGGGGTTTCTTCAGGATTGCATGGTCGATCATTTGGGACAGCATTGGCATAGGTAAACCAATGATCTTGGCAGCGGGATTTTCAAAAGCCTGGTACGGTTACTCACGGAAAGAAAAAATCAAATACATATAAAATTTACCAACAAAAGATTAAGCATTGCCTGACATAAACTGGATCAGGAGTCAAAACAGAATGTCACCTGGTCAGGCAGGAGTGGGCAGGCACCACTGAGAAAATTGGTCTACAGTGAAGCTGGTCAAACATAAGCATCAATGTATGAATGGGAGCCAGTGAAGCTTATCTATGGCCATAAAGGCAGGTATTCATAGGGAGTGTGCTTCAAAGAATCCTGCTGTGTAAATATCCTGAGCTAAGACAAAGGAACCCAGGTTTCCTCCAGTGCAGGGGAAGAGCTACCCACTAGTTGGTACAGTAGTACAGATAAGGACAGTCTAGTAAACCTGCCTGCCAATTAATCTACTGCAGTCTATCAAACAAATGAAAAAAATCTACCCACTATGATACACTTGAACTATAATAGAAACACGGGCCAATATTTGAATCATATTTTAATCAAATTTCAAAAATAGCAATGTATTTGAATCGTATTTTAATATAAAAATGGCAGTGTATTTGTATTTGAATTGGAAATGTATAGTTATATTTGTATTGAAATCTGGAAAAGCAATGTATTTGAATTTGCACGAGTTATATTTGTTTTTGATTCCAAAATGTGTATTTGAATTCAACCCTGGTGTGTGACGGTTTAAACTGAAGAACTTCAATATAATGTGAGAATTCTTAAACACATGCCCGCATCTTGTATTATCTACTATGCAATGTAGTCTAGCGAGCACCCTTCGGAAATATACTTTTAATCGGTTTCACTAGATCGAAAAATACATAGAAACGGTTTGTTATGTTAACAAGTCAGCAAAATGTAATGTATTAATGTATCATTTTATGCAAATTTGTGACGCCATTATTAAAAAATAAATTTGTCATTACATCACGGTCAATAGTGCACATCCATCGAAGTCTCGCGATTATGTCCGTCGTTGATCAGGGATGTGAACTGTTCCAACTGCTTCATCATGTGAGGCTTGACGTTCCAGTCCTCACGGAGTTGCAAGAACGCGTTGTGAAACCTGGGGTTTTCAGTGAACCCACCTTCCCCTTCCATTTGAAGGCACTGGTGCAATCCTCTACAACCGATGAAGTGTGGCACAGCAGTCATCTCCGGATACTGCGAGATCAGAGAGTGGTGAGATATGCCTACAGGTGTTTAATCAGATGGTGGTCAAAAAGCACTTCTTGTTCTCGACTGACACCATCTACAGTCTACCAAAGCCCAAGAGACGTTGAGGCGCAGGAGTTCAGAGAAGATTACTCTGGCTGTACCAGCGACCAGGAAGCCACACGACGTCAATATGTTCCTTGCAAATGACGACAACAACGAGCAGCTCTGCCAGCTCGTGCTGAGAGTTTGGATTCATCAACAGACAGTTTCAAGGCTGGAGAGAACCGAGATGGCAGTGCGGATCGTAGAAGGGAAAGCCCATCAACTCGTCTCATCGAAAGGCAAAGTGATTGTAAAGCCCGTATTGTTATTATCATTACTGCATAGATATCGCACTATTATTATTATTATTATTATTATTATTATTATTATTATTATTATTATTATTATTATAGAACAGATGGGTTTCACTCTTTCTATTATTACCTCAGTTTTCAAACACCAGTGGCCCTTTGTCTTTCAAGTCCAGCTGCGTGAGCTCCCCACAATCTAGAGGAGACGGATACGAGCATGGTGCTGTACCTCCATCACGCCACACCTCGGATACACGAACGCAGTGGTTACAACCACTGACAGATATATGTGTGATTCTTATTCACCAGGCCCACGCCATCAACCCAACTGTATACCTCGATACGATCCACCGCTTAATACTTACTCATAAAAAACAACAGGATTTCTGTCTTTCCTCAAAAACCTAGTCTCAACTTACTTGCAATACTGTGTGAGATACAGCGAAAAAGAAGTCACATTTTTGGTAATGCTGGCACTTTTGAATTTGCATAAGTACACGCGTAATGAATTCAAAAAAGGTCTTGCCATATTGGCTGAATAGTTTGTTCAGTAACTGCAGCACTAATTTGCATAAACATGATACGTGGGACATTTTACTGATTTGTTAACACAGCAAACCGTTTCTATGTCTAGCGACACCTATTAAAAGTATATATCCGGGGGATGCACGGTACCCCGTCCTCCCGACTAATGTTAACCATGGTGGCTTTATCGCACAAGTAACAAAAAGCGCCACAATGTGTTTAAGAAACCATTAAAGACCGAAATTGACCACATCCTAACAAACAGGTCAGACCTTGCCACAGACGTAACAGTCATCAACCAAGTCAACATTGGAAGTGGCTACAGATGTGTAAAGGGAAAATATAAAAACAAGAGAAGCTACCACACAAATAGGGTCAAAGAAGATCGAATTTCAGCTCGAATTTAAGACACTACATGAACTAGATGACATCGACGCCATGAGCGAATGCATCACAGACATGATCCAACAAAGCGCAATAAACGTAGCTATGATCCGAGCCACTGAGATTGAGGATATCGTCACGGCGAACGGCGAACGTAAACAAAGAATAGAGTACGCAGAAATATCCAAGACCTTCAAAAGGAAAGCAAAGAAGGCCGTCATGACATATAGCCATGCAAGCGATCATACGAGAAATTATCATGGCATCAAAGAGCCTGAGGAAGGTCAGAAGAACATGCACAGACACTAGGCCAAGGCAGACTGCATGATTGCACTCGTAGATAAGCAGGGTACAGAAATCCATGATCAAGATGAGATCATAAAACGAACACAAGAATTCTACACCAAGCAATACGACAATCGAGACTAACCAGATATAACACGAAGGGAGATGGAAGCAGCACTGGGATTTAAATTGGACAGATCAGGCAACATTTATGATATAAACATCGAAATTAAAAGGTATTAATATAATATATAATATATATATATATATATATATATATATAATAAAAAATACATATTTCATGTCAAATTTTCAATAAAAGATGATAATCTTCAAGTAGGGAAACAAGAAAGATATCAAGAATTACAGACCGATATTTCTGTTATCAAACGTCTACAAAGTATACTCTCACGAAAGTACTAACGAAAAGGCTAGAGAAGATACTCAACGAAAACCAATCACAAGAGCAAGCTGGATTCAGAAGCGAATACTCAACGACAGCCGACTACCAATTGAAGGAGAACCGCAGAGAACATGATATCCGATCTGTATCGTACGTGTTCGTCGACTACGAGAAAGTCTTCGACTCAGTGCAAACTCGAGCAGTACTAGTCTCGCTTCAAGACCACGGGATAGAAGAATTATGATGTGTATATCGAACTCCTGAAAGACATCTACACAAACATGTGCACATACAGAAAGAAAGCAACAAGACCAACACCAGGAGAGAGGTATGATAAGGAAACACCATATCGCCCAATATGTTTATTGCAACACTCGAAACGAAGGCAGGCTGATTTAGAACACCAGAGGCTTGATGATAGATGGAGACTATTTCATCGTCTTCGTTTCATCGACAACATATAATATGCGCTAGTAGACATACCACATGAACGAGCTACAACAAATGCTGCAGGAGCTCGCTGATGAAAGTAAAAATCAATGTCTGAATATGAACAAGTTGATGATAAATGTCAAAAGGTGATGTTGGAAAACGAATATTATTATATTATAATACCGACATGACAACCAAGTTCTCTGACCAATTTAGCTGGCTGTTCAGCAAAACCATTCACAGAAGGTGTCCAAATTAGACACATTTTTAAAGAGACATGAACCCAAAGCCCCTAGGCCTATAACATAAATAGTATACACACACGCGCGCACACATATTTCAGTATCTGATTTTTAGTATTTATCAGAACGCTCTAAATACTTTGATCCTTGGCAGACCTGCTCAATCAAAAACACCACTTCGACTTCTCCGAAACGCATTAAGTCACGATGCAATTAATGCGCGAAGACTCTTAGTACACAAATTGCCAGACACGTACGCGTTCGTACAGCTGAGTGATCTGGAGCAACGTAGACGGAACGAAACTGCTGAAGGTTCAAAACAGCTGCGTGGGAGCCGAACCGGGGTTCTCTCAATTGAGAGGCCAATGTTTTATTCACTACGCCACCGCACCCCTGTCACACACGGTGTAACACCCCGTCGTTAAACGGAGGATATGCCAACTCCTCTGTCCAGATTTGGCCGCGCAGTAATTTGTAACGGGAAGTAACATGGGAAAGTTAAATATCAAAGAGTACTGAAATTAACTCTGCTCGCCTCGGCATTATTGTCAATCAATTTTGCTTTTAACTGGATATTTCGTTTACCGTTTGAACGTGTTGCAGGTGGAAACTTTAAAATTGCGAACGTTTTCCCCAGCTTAATAAAGTAACTAAGCACAAATTGGCAGGTAGTAAACCTTCAACATGCATGTTGTAGTCATAAGAACGTAATATTAAATTAATGGTAATTTTCATTTATCTAAAAAGCAGATCTCCACTCATTGTATGAAAGTGTGTGTGTGTGTGTGTGTGTGTGTGTGTGTGTGTGTTTGTGTGTGTGTGTGTGTGTGTGTGTGTGTGTGTGTGTGTGTGTGTGTGTGTGTGTGTGTGTGTGTGTGTGTGTGTGTGTGTGTGTGTGTGTGTGTGTGTGTGTGTGTGTGTGTGTGTGTGTGTGTGTGTGTGTGTGTGTGTGTGTGTGTGTGTGTGTGTGTGTGTGTGTGTGTGTGTGTGTGTGTGTGTGCATGCAAGTGTCAATATGAGTATGTTACATTTGACTGGTGGGTCCAAAAGTTACAGTACTTTGTGTTGATAACATTACAAACAGACAACTCAAAAACTGGTCAATTATCAATGAAATATAGAGTAAAATAAAATTATTTCTGGTACACTTTATGTATCTAATGAACTTCTTTGTTATTTTTAGAAGAGTTCAGAGAACATCTACTGAAAGCACCACCACAAGATGAGGTTGAGCCTCAGGATTCTGTGAGTAAATTAGAATAGTAATAACTAGTGTATTTATGAGAATCATTATTGCAATTAGGAACATAATAACAGAGTCAAGTTCTTCTATCATGAGGACTGTTGAACTTCTCTGCATGGTTGCCATGACTACGTGAGCCATGTTGATCTTCTGTGGATCCAGGTAATCTTCTGTATGGACCAAATTGGTGGTCAGTGTGGACCATGTTTCCTTTCTAATGGACCATGGTGATCTTATGTGTGAGGCATGTTGATATTCTTCATGGACCTTGTTTGTGGGCTATATAACAGGTGTTCTCTGTGGATAAGGTTGTTCATTTTGTTCTTTGTGTTCTTATCCAAAAATGTCTGGTTTTTTTATAAGATCACTGTACAGGTGTACACTATAATAATCCCATTTTGAACATGAAACAATAAAATAATAAAACTTCTGTATGTTTGTGCTTGAAAAAAGGGACTTCGTTGACCTTCTCTGAGGACCAAGTTGTTTCCTTCTGTTATGATACATTGTTGTCATTTGTCATTCTCCAGCGAGACGTATGTAGGAGTAAGAGTAAGAGTAAGAGTAAGAGTAAGAGTAAGAGTAAGAGTAAGAGTAAGAGTAAGAGTAAGAGTAAGAGTAAGAGTAAGAGTAAGAGTAAGAGTAACTTTATTCGCAACGCAGCATGTACAAGAACCAACATAAGCATAGTAATAAATTGTCAGCATGTTGCACTGCATGGCTGTCACTTGGCTAAGAGTCGTCTTCCAGTGACACCATCATCATTAAAAAATAACCATCATTACTATAGATATACAATACACGTTTGTAGTATTACAACACAATACAACAGGAGAATTATCAAAGTTATTATTTTTTTATTATTATTATGTGAAGGAACTGGCTGCGATTGAAGAGAGTCTGGACCTTGGCACAGACAGGAAACACTTCAAGGCGAGGATGCAGATGGAGGGACAGTCAGAAGATAAAGTTAAAGAACATGTGAACAGTGATTACTTGAATAACACAGATGTGTGATCGAGAACTGAAGTGGGGTGGACTGGATTAAGTAACTATATTAGCTGTGATATCATGATAACCTACAACCATTTAAAGAACAATATGAAAATGTTTACATGTGTTAAAATACTGTAATGGCTGTGCGTATTCATGACATCTAAAAATAACTACATTGTCAACTGTCAAAAAAGTAGGGACAAATAGTTAACAGAGATCCCAGTCTGGATATTTACGAGCATGATCCTGTATACAAACTATTTAATCTTGTATATTTAAAGGGCATCTGAATATACAGTGTCAGTGCACTGTACTCTAAATACATAGAATCTTTACAGTAGTAGATACCAATGTTTAAAGTTGCACTAAGAAAGTGAATGAAATTACTAGATCAGTAGTTAAGTTCTGTGTTTTGTTATATTAACAATGCTCATGTAGTATGCCAAAAGATGTTTGATGAGAAACGTATATTAGAGCATTCCTGTTACTCATCGCACATGTTCGTAGTAGCACACTGGCGGAATAGCTGGAGCTTCAGACTTGACTAAGAGAAACAGGGTTTAGATACTGTGCTGCTCTATTAAACCTTGGGCAAACTTGTTTTTCACTCTTCGTTGCTCCAGTTCACTCAGAATGAGTACTTGACTATAGACAGTGGTAGATATTTGTGTGCGAATAACCCTTGAGTATTGATTGCAGTGTGGCTGTAAGCTTTCCAGAGAAGTCAGTATGGTGTTCTGTAGAATAGATCTGCCAGGAAGTAACGTGTAAGGCACCTTAGGCAATCTTGAGGATTGGATACTGCACTGTATATGAACTTACATTTAGCTTTTGTTCCTTTTGAACTTTCGTTTGCCGTTCCAGGCATTCAAGTCCTGAATATTTATTTTATGGAAGGCTTATTGTATTTATCTGTGTAGAATGACTATGAGTATGAGATTTCTGAAAATATGCTACTTTCACGAAGGCTGTATATTTACCGATGAAAATATGCCATTCACACCCCATGTGGGACTGCTACTAACTGGCCAACCTTGGGTAGTCGCAGTTTTTTACATTTTTGTATGACATTTTATACAACTTTTAGCAAACGATGTAATTATTTTGATTTAATAATTTTTGTTGTTGCATGTTTAAGGAGTGTGAATACTTTTAAATAGCTGTTGAGTTAGATGGCAAAACATGCATTTTCAAGGGACACAAAGTCTTTTGTGTTTTTTATGTTACATGTCATGTTACAGTATAAATTATACCTATTATAGCATACCAACTGTCCAAAGATGCTTTCATGTCGTATTTTGGTTTTGAAATAAAAGTGGTAAGTGTACTTATGTATCGTTTACATCAACCATGAGGCATTTTCAAAATTTGAGACGGAAATGCATGATCACATGATGCGTTATCACGTGAACACAAGTTGCCAGCTTGCATATTTGTTGTCATTCAATCTAATGGCGGGTAAGAGAAAGTTTCACCCGGTAGTACTATCGTCTGCGTCAAAGAAAGCGAAAAAGGACCGTGACAAATTTAGGGCAACCATATGGTTGTTTTAGAAGAACAGAAAGCATGATGGGTTCACCTGAAGGTTGTCCTGAAAACGAAATTAGACCATAAAGTGGCAGAAGTACTGCTTGACACGTACGTTTTCCAACTTACATCTTACACTATAGTGACCGACATTACATCATTAATGATTGTGCCTCGTGACAGTCAGGTCAACTGTTGTTTATGCGACAGTAGTCAAGGCATTTTAAAATGTTGGCTTATTGCATTTACCTACAGAGTTAAAACAAATTATCCATAATATTACTTATGACGGACATTGTGAAAAAAATAGAATTGTTATGAAGTGTTTATTTTGTTATTAAAATAAAGACCTGTGGTAGCGCTCCCATGCCTTGTAAACGCCACTGCAGTCCTCGGCATATTCTACGCTGACCTTAAGTAGAGTTATTACTGTTGCACTTAAATTGATGACCTGGCAGAACTATGATGCTGCCAGCGAGAAATATTTTATCTGCATTCTTCTACAGCCCACATGTAGGTCTTATGTCATAGTTGTTTGGGTTGCAAATTAATTCCTGTTTGTTTGGCAACCAAGGTGCAGGCCATTTATGAAGAAAGCATTACTATTCCTGCATATATACATTGATACGTAGGCAAACTTGACTGTAGTTCAATGCATTTCAGATATGTCACAAAAGCAGCTGAACTTATTAAATATAATCAATGCGTGTGCACACAACATGTAATGTTTGCATAAGGAACACCAACAGGATGTGAACCTGCCACACAAACACTGAATCGATATTACCATAAACTGTCCAAGTGAACAAAATGGTTAGACAAACAACTGACATTGCTTTCGCATTACAACGCAATATTCTAAATGCAATCAGTCACAACTGTATTTTTTATTATTATACAATTTTTATTTATCTGACAGGAATACGTAATTATTAGTATACAATCTAAAACATTATGTACAAATTCATTTTTCTTGATAACACTGCTAACTGTGTTTTGAACTCTTCATTATGGATGTCAAACAGCCTATTTGAACGATTGTTTCTACCTGAAAAAGAGACAAATTACAAAACCAGTACAGTTGTTTCCCACAAGCATGAGTTCTTAATGGTGGTTATTACAACAGAACATGTTGCATTTTCTGACAATATCCAAAATGTTCTCTAGTTGATTATCCTCTGTATGTCTAATGACATCCTAAATATGAATAGGGTATGTGTGATTTTAATAAACATTAGGTTTAATGTGAGGTGTGTGTATACAATATTTATGACATTACTTTATTGACTAATACAATGTAACTTTATAATAGGACTGACGTAGACTTGTTCAAATTAGTGTCTTCGCAAGAGTGACACTGTTGGTGGCACTCCAGTCAAGAGACTGACCAGTCACATATGTAACAATTCTTCTCTACTCTGCTCATTTCTCCTGTTCAAGGTGTCTGCTTGTGGCCACATTCTGCCATTTCTTTTATTTCTTTTTCAGTGTCTCTGTGCTAAGCCTTCTCTTCACCTCTTACCTGGTGTTTCCATATCTTGGCTTAACAGATGAGCACTACATGAGAAAAATATAATAGTTATTAAAAAGTCATTAAAATCCATCAATACACAGTTAAATCACAATATATGTATTTTAAAGACTGTATAAATGTCCTCCAATATATAGTTAAGCATAAACTACAAGGCAACGTATCTTTCAATAATATACCCCGTAGAACAAATTTAAATTTGGAAGTTTATCGTGAAACAGAAATTTCAAAAAAAATTTTAAAATGAAATTATGAAATTTTATAATATTAATGTCTGTTAAAAAGTATATACCATGACTGATAAAAAAAAAAAAGAGGGAATCCGGAAGTGGGAGACACTGGGAACATTCTGCCTATAGTACATTGGTACATAGTACAGTATCTAATGTATCTACTTGGGCTCGGGACTCCGCTTTGGTTGCTCCTTACAACTTCCCCTGGCGAGAAAGTCACGACCTTCAACCCTCACAACTGATTACTGTGCTACGAGAAAGGGAGGGAGTATCTGCCCCTAAGCCCGGCGTGCCATTCCGGATGTGACGCTCCATATTGCGAGCATCACGTGATACACCCTTTGCCAAAGGCATCGAATACACATAGTTACAATTATAGTGGGAATTTCCTTTCTTTATATACCATATAGTATGTGACTGGCGAGATTGTGGTATCAACTTGTCAGAGCTTAAACTGATATATCTATTTCCAGCAAAGTTATTTGTATCGTAGAATGGCGTTAAAACATTGCTCGTATGTTATATTATATCATATGATACATTAAACATGTTAACATGTGAAACTATAATTATTAATCCATGCAGATTTATGGATAGGTATGTTTTACAACAGGCGACGTAAAACCAAGATGGCGCACACATCGTCGCCATTTTGTCCTTCATAATATGTAACGAGGAATTATTTTTAAAATGTTGATACATAATTCGAATAATTCCATATAACTCAAATTGGTAAACAAAAATACATAACATAAAATAATAAACATAACAGATGTAGACTTAGACAAATTTAATTATTTTATTTAAGATATTA